>JAOTRH010000024.1:1093119-1112348 GCA_034768845.1 Heliamphora exappendiculata | reverse complement strand
CTCGCCATTAGTTTAAATAATTATATATTTTTAGATTCTTTTTATTACGATATTTTTTAAAAGTTGGGATTTTTAACTAAAAATTTTAAAAATCAAATAAGACAAAAAAAACTAACTTAACAAGTTTTTTTGATTTTTTTGTATTTTTAGCAAAAAAAATCAACTTTAATCCAAGTAAGTATAATTTTTAAATTTATCTGATCACGAGGACTAAAAAAGTATAAAAATTTGAACTAAAAATTTAGAAGAAATTCAAGAAAAACAACAAAAAAAACTCAAAAAAAAAAGCCTAGAATTTTTTTGGACCAAACATATACTAACACAAATAAAAAGAAAAAAAGAAAGAAAAAACCGATTGGAATAATTGCTTATTACTTATTTTATTTTATTTATTTTTATTTTTAATAAAAACTTTTTTTTAAAATTTAAAAATTAGTCAATTTTTTAGATTTCATAAAAAATTTATTCTCACAAGTTTTAAGAGATTTAATCATATCAAATTTAAAATAATTATATTATGTTTAATTTGTTTTTATTTAAAAATTCATCTTTCACGTTTTAAACAAACGATCCTATAATTTATATTAAAATTACTATTTTTCTTATTATTTAGTTAAACAATTACACTTTTAAACTTTTCGCATTGAAATAAGTTAAAAAAATAAAAAATTTAATTAAAATATAAAAAAATTGATAAAAGATAAAAATAAGTTAAAATAAATTAATAATTCAAATTTTATGAAATTCATTTTTATTTTTAGTAAAAAAAATAAAAATAAATAAAATTAACGGAATTTAGTCGAGGCCAAATAAAATAAAAATATCGCAGAGGAGAGAGAGAGAGAGAGAGAGAGAGAAACTGTGAGAATGGAGTGAAAGCTTGCCGAGGAGAAAAGAAGCAAAATCAGTACAACAGAAAAAGAGAAAAGGTAGGTTGCTTCTGCTTCTGCTTCTGCTTCTGCTGCTGCTGCTGCTGCTCCTCGTGGTGTCCAGTCGCTTCCTCTCTCAACAATCTATCTAATGAGAGAAAAAAAATGCTCTTCTAGCTTCTTCCACAACTTCGATCCACCGATCCCTGCGTGTTCGATCCACCGAGCACGCAATTGAATGCAAGTTAGATTAGATCCGAGTGCGTGATACAACTCTAGTTCGCATCAATACACTTCCAAACTCGTTCGCTCCTCACTCTCATCGCAATTCCAGATTTTAATGGCGTTTAACGAGCTCCTGAGTACGTGTTTGAAGCCGTTTGACTTCGTGGGCGGTAAGTCAATAACTGTGAATTTGTCGGAATGACGATACTTACTTGTATTTTGAACTCCGGAAAGAGGTTTTTACTTCGGAGGAGGTGAAGTTGAGTTGAAGTACGGTTTGTTTTGGTGTAACTGTTGCTGTTGGGATTAGGAAAAGCCAAATCTAGGTTATTGAGATTGTAGTACAAGGACAGGCCTTTGAAATTCTTGGCTTTTTTATGGAGATTTGTTTGATTGATGCGCAAATTCGGTTTTCACGGCTTCACATTGGAAGTGGTTCTGGAAGTTCACTAGTTCGAATCTCGTCATGGCCATTGGAGATTTGCTAAACCGATAATGGCCATCGGAGATTTGCTCGACCGATAACTTAAAGAGTTCTGAAAATAGACGAGGTGTGCGTCAACTGTTCCAAACACCGGATTACTAAAAAATAAAGAGAAAAAGGACGGAAGATGCATTTTCCAGACTTTTTTTTTAATGTAAATGCAAGTGAAATTGACACTCATCTTGATAGAAATGTGTGTTAAGTTGTGTGAGACTAACAAGATGGTACACCGAGCCACGCGTTTTTCGTCATAGTGAAATTTTGTAGCAGTCGGGGACGTAGCTCTTGTTAAGTGAACCACAAAAATTCTGTGTTGTGTTCTTGGTTTTTTGTTATTCCTTAATTTCTGCTTTGGTCTCATAGATCCTCGTAAAGCTACAACCCTAACAATGTGGAGTTGAGTCTGGTTGTTTTGGCTATCGAAGCTTAAGGTTATCTTAAGATGGTGTTACGGTACCTGGAATGCAAGCATGCATGTGGTTTTGATTTTAGGAGGGACTAGGGTGGTTGAGTTATTTATGCTGGACGCCATAGCTTGATTTTGTGTCCTGTATTTTCTGCGTTCCTGCTTCCATTTGGGTTGTATGGAAGATTTGGAGTGATAATTATTGCAAAGTGAAGTAGGAAGGTGGAGATGCCTCCTTCTCCAGCAATGAGATGTTCCCCCGGGAGGGAGATCAGAGGGGATAATCACAAAAGAGTGTGCAGTCTCGACGGTGGAATACTCCTCAGGGAGAAGGATGATGATCTTGCTCTGTTCAATGACATGCAGACCAAAGAACGAGATAATTTCTTGCTTCATTCAAATGATGATTTTGAAGATACATTCTGTGAGTTTCTATAGCTGATGCCCTTTCATTTTTATTTTTTCTGGTTTCCTTCTTTTGAGGAATTATAGATTTTTTTTGCATGTTACTTTGACAGACAATTGTTTGTTCTTATATTTGCTTTTGATTTGCTGTCCATAGCCACAAAATTGAGATGCTTCTCGGATTATAAGCTTGGAATCTCCATTCCTACTCGAGGCGAGAGTAGTGACCTGCTTAATGCAGATCGAGAGAAGAATGATTATGATTGGTGGGTGATGTTTTTCTTCTTTCGAGCCTCTCAACACTGCATTGTCTGATTTTTGACAATTTAGGAACTTAAATGGCTTTCTACTGAATTATAAAGACAGATGGGAAAAAGGAAAGAAAAATTGGACTTCCTGCCGGAACTTTAGCATGTCACATCACAAGCTGCGTTAAGCCGAGCCTTCTGATTATGTGGCTGGGTTCTAATTGTATACTAAATTTCACTATTTATATTGTAACAATTAACATACATAAATATCATGGAGGAGTATTGTTGTTTGTATTTCATGCATTTTTTTGGGCTGACAAATCAAGTTTCTCACCAAAAAACTGCTTATTATGGTGTCATCAACTGATCTTTTTAGAAACTAAATTACTAATCTGAAATGAATAGTTATTAGTCTTTGGAAATGTTTACATTTCTTTCATTATTTTCTCAGTTCCACCTAGCTGCTTGTACTGGTTCACCATTATTGATTTTGATATAATATCTAATGTTTTTAAATTGAAGGTTATTAACTCCTCCCGACACCCCTCTGTTCCCTTCTTTGGATGATGAGATGCCTCCGACTACACATGCTCGGTGGGGAAGGCCTCAAAATCAACCCATCACAATCTCTAGATCATCCACGGTATGTCATTTATTCAAGTCATTGGGATGTATCATGTGGGTTGATTGTCCGTTTACTTGCATATTCAGGTGATCTTTTAATACTGTCTGCATGTTTTTCTTTATCGTTTTAATACAATATGCGTGCCTTATTGCAGATGGAGAAGAGTCACAAAAGTAGTAAAGGTAGTGCGAGCCCAAATCGCTTAAGCCCTTCTCCTTGGTCTGGGAATAGCACATCCCAAATGAGGGGGAGGCCATCTTCAGCATCTCAATTGAGTCCAACTCCTGGTTTACACCAGGCTACCTCATTGCGGATACCATCTCCCCCTCCAAGTAAACCATCGACTCCTGCTGCAAGGTCTTCGACACCAACTCATCGGAAGATGAGCACAGGGTCTAGTGGTACTGTGCCCTCAGTTGAGGGAAAGGATACCTCCCCTGTACAGACAAGTCGAGGTAAATCAGCCTCACCAAAAATAAGGGCATGGCAAACAAATATTCCAGGCTTTCCCTTGGATGCACCTCCTAATCTACGTACTTCATTGGCTGATCGACCGGCGTCATATGTGAGGGGTTCGTCACCCGGATCCAGAAATGGTAGGGATTCAACCTCTAGATCTGGCAGACAGTCAATGTCTCCAAATGCTTCTAGAGGCGTTAGTTCATCACATTGTCATGAGCGGGAGCAAATTAGCTCCCACGGTAAAGGTTCTGCTGCATCATTGGGTCATGATGATGTAGACTCTCTACAGTCTGTTCCTCTGAGTAGCTCAGACCACTCATCCTCAAGGAGAGTTGGTGCATTTCCAAGCAATAGAGCTCCATCCTTTTCCAAGAAGCCAACTAAAACAATGCTTTCGAGTTCTGCTCCAAAAAGATCCTTTGACTCTGCACTTCGACAAATGGTACTTATTATCTGTTTCTTTTGGACTGCGATGATGTTAACATCATTACTGGGTTTATGCATGTCAGCGTTAATGGATTTGCATAAGGCAAGAACAGCTCAGTCTTGTATGTTCTAATTTTCATTTCATATGCTTTAACATGAAATGGTCTAGAAGAAAATTTAGGAGACTTTTTTTTGGCAAATAGAAATCTAATGGCTCCATTAGCATTGTATGTGGCATTCCTTTGGTAAAAAGCATCAACTAGAGTTCTTGCGGAATAGGGCAGGATTCTCACTGATAAAGTTGAGCAACATTGAGTTTTGTAGTTTTTAGTTAAGTTAGTGATGATCATATAAATGTTACACGGACTCAGATACGGGTGTCCAAGTAAGTGTATGTGTTAAATGTTGAATACATCTAATTCCTATGTATTATTGTTCAAGACACATGGACATGACAAAATATCCATTTTGCTTAGTATACTTATTTTATTTTCAGGTAAAATGTAAAATTGTGTTTAGGAGGTGCAATATAGCATTTCGTGTAGAATCTTAGAGTTTTTCTGCACTATTATATGGTAACCTTGCATTATTAAATATCATTAAGTCGATATCAGCCACTTGCGTCACAACATAACCCATACCCTTACCCAATTGTCTTAGTGTGGGTATTTCATTTAGAAAACTAAGCACTTACCAAGAAATACAATGAAGTATTATTCTTAATGGGTTTTTTTTCTTAATTAAGAAGCACCGTGTAAATTGCAATTTCTGCACATACAAAAACACCTCAACATTAAGTATCATATCTTGAGCCATTTATTAATTTAATCAATTTCGTAGTTTTTATTTTCTCTGTTCAGATTATAGACTTCATTAGAACATCCAACGATGTCAAACTTGACCCTTCAGAATGATGTTCAAATAACGTTATCTCATCTTGAAACTACGTGGCATGTCTAGTGCCGCCAACTCTAATTATTTAATCCAACTGGATTAATATTGCTTCATGGACCGGCAAAGTTTCGAAATAGTGCTTTAAGTTTCGTCTAATATTTTTTACCATACATGTACATAAAATACCAATTAAAAGATGGCATATACATAAAATGATGGCAGTGGATTGTTCCCTCTTGTTTATGTATACCATCATCATAGGAATCTATTGACAATGTAATGACGGACGTGTGGTTTGGGAGAACAAAGGCACTCGACTAAGTTCAAGAGTCATCGGAAGTGGAAAGAACCTCGGGGCAAGACGGAGATGAGAATAATGACCAGAAGGCAATTGTGTTAATTGAATTGTTGATGTGTTTTAATAAATGAGAAGTGCCTTTTATATAGGTTGAACCGGGGAAGGGAGATAACTTGTATGTATCACGTGGCTCGTCTCTTTTGGTTCGACTTCTCCGAGGTTTGATCTCTTTGTCACTTGGTAGCCTGGTACCTATATCAGACTATCAGGAGTAGTTGCGATACATCAACATCCCAAAGTGATCAAAGTGCCAGAGTGACAGAACGGTCAAGTTGGAATGGTCAGGCACCTCTCTATTCGAAGGTGGTCAAGGTGGAGCCAACTTCATGGTTTGGCCAAGCAACCTTGACGATCCTAATTCTAGTTTGGACTTGTCCCCCTGGTGGTGCCGAGGTGATCTGAGTCCTGCTCCTAGCCTCAGGTTAACGTGTATTGGAGCTTGTATCTTTAGCGCATTGGAGCTTGTGCCTTAAGGTGTATTGGTAGAATGAGGTGTGGATCCGTTGGTACGACACTGTTCTTGAATGGGTTACACGCATAATCTAACAGTGGTTCATTAAATTACGCCAATCAAATCTCTTTTCTCGAGTATGAAAAAACAACGCAGTCAAATCCCACATGTTCAGCCTAACCTTAAACCTTTAATTTCTACTTGCTTGTGAGCAGTCTCTTTTTGCATCCTGGTTCTACACAAGTATTGGTTTATGTCTCAATTTCTAATTTTAGTGAGTTTCCTTTTTTGGAATCGTATTTTTGAGAATTAATCATTAGTTTCTTACCTGGCAATGGTTGAGAACTATTAGAGGAATTTGGGAAGACCCAAAGAAAGGAAGGGATAACGACAATCATAACCCGCCCCACCACACCCACACCCACACCCACACCCAAACCCAAACACAAATGAAAATTAAATAAAAGTTCTCTTTTGTATTAATGAATGTGATGCTTTTTTGGTTGCTTTTCTAGAAGAACTTCATCAAATTGTAATCTTGTTTTCTAGTGACTTTTGTTAAATCATCTTTTCCCTCGAATGTAACCCTAATTGCACGAACATCTAAAATGCTTGTTTCTTTTGGTTTGTCTTTGAATGTATCTTTTACATTATCTTTAACCTGTCCAATTGAATTCAAACCTATGTATGCACCTATATGATGCCAATATTTGGTACTGTATAGCATAGAGGAAAATTTTACTACAATCGCCATCCCTCGACCGTGTTAATGAGGACTTTTTCCTTTCTTTTTGGTTTGGTGTAAGATGCTTGTGCATTGGGTTAACACAGAACTATTCAATAAACAGCGCAAGTATTTTACTGGTTTACAGAAGGCTTAGTGATTCAACCACTTGTTTCTTTATTGACTCTTCTCAACTAGATGTGATAATTTGTTTCTGATCTTTTTTTCTTCTTCTTTTTTATTTCTTCCTGATAAGAAGCACTCTGTTTATGATCTTTAGGTTATTTACTTGCTTTTAGCTGAATCATATTTTCTTTGAAAAACTCAAAAAGAAAAAAAAAACGGCAAGCTCCTATATTTGCTTGCTTTTTTTTTTTTCGAGTTGAATAATCATGCATATTTTCTTCAAGTGCTCATCAAAATATTTCTTTTAAAAAATGCTTAAACTAAACTACTATCTATTTTACTTTACTTTCACGTGGAATGGTGGGAGTGTGAAAAGACGATTTGTTACTTCTTGCACTTATATATAGATGTATATACAGATTATTTGGAAGTCTGACAACCGTTAAACCCTCAACATCTCCTCTCCTTTTAGATGCCATTTCAACATTTCTACCAGTGTGTATAGGAGCTTTGGCACATGTATTTATGAATCAATGTTCTTTTATAGTAGGACTAATTTAAGTCATTATTTGCCAGTTTCATTGCATGTGTACATAATGATTGTGTAAGAATCTTGGATGCAGATTCGTGGGGTTCACAATGTTAAAAAGTTAGCATTTGAGAATGGTTATTTTGTAACTTGGTTTCACACGAGAATAACAGTCTTGATTGGCAATGAATTAATAAAACTCAAAAGATGTACTGTTTTTATTAATCCGTACTGGATGTGTTTAATGACTGCAGTTAACTAAGGAAACTCAATATTAGGAAGGTCATAAACAGAATCAGTATACTACCGGTATTATATATTCTGACATGTGACCCCGCATTTACAATTTTTCATGCATATTTCATGTTAAACCACTTCTGAATGGGAAATTGCTATCAAATCTTTTTGTGAAGGATCATCGGAAAGTTCCTCAGTATATGTTCAGGCCACTCTTATCTAGTGTACCCAGTTCCACTTTTTATGTTGGAAAAACAACTACCGCACATCATGCTATGATATCCAGGAATTCCTCAGTCACAACTAGCAGTAATGCAAGTTCTGATCAAGGTACAAGTGGTGCACGCGATACTGAAGGAAGTGACCAGAACCAGGATGACATGGCTACCGAATGGGGAAAGGAATCATATCTTGATCAGGATGATATATTTGAATTTGAGAAGGAAGATGCTATAAATGAAAATATCAGTCAGGTAGTCCATGATGGATCACCTAATGTTCAGCATGGTTATTTCAGTGGAGGTGCTACTGAACTTGGTGACTCTGAAAACTTCGACTACCATATCATTGCTATGGCAATCCCTGCAACTTCTGAATATTTGGAGGTCAAGGGTAATTTTCCAGGATTAGATAGTGTTGAAGATATGTCACTCTGTTGTAGATGTGGTCGTAGGTATCATGCCATTGAATTAACAGAGGGAGACCTGGAACTTTGTCCGGACTGCAAGAGTTCAGATGAACCATTGACTGCCACTAATCCAGAGCCAACCTTAATAGGTTCTGAAAACTCACCAAGTATATCTTTGAATATTTCAGGTGAAGGTAAGTCATTTGATGAAATGAAACCCGCGATTGAATCTTCAGAATTGAATAATATTGCTGAAGAAAAGGCTACTCGACATGAGGAGAATGTTCAGGAAAGCCGACTGAGCCTGAACATATTGTCAGAAAATTCTCTTGCACAGACACTAGAACAGGAAGATATGAGGATGCCAGCAGACCAGCAAGTGATAGGGCAATCGACTGTCGGATATAACCCATCTGATGATGACACTGTGGCTCAGAAAATGCAGTATCTAAGTGACTATCCAAATTTAAAGCTTGATGTTTCAGAAGGCACAGGCATTTCCATACTGCTGAAGAGGTCAAGCAGCGACAAGTGGCCTGTTGTCCAGGCCAGGACCTTTGCTGCCATTAGCATTCCTTATGATGATCGATCCTATGTTAGATATGGTGCAAGAAGCATGAGAACCTCCCTTGGACAGGGCAGTGTCTCTGAATCATCCTCTTTGGATTTGGGATCAGCTAGGCAAATAGAGACTCGTTTGCAATGGCAGTTTAGTGGCCGGAAATCTGACATTGAAACTCACAGGTACGACACAAACACAAATCACCAACACACAGGGTTGCCTTTACCTGGAACTCCAAGTCATGCTTTCCAAGATTTGGGTCTTGCAATGGGCATGCATGAAGAAAAGATGGAGTTTGCAGTTGCCCATGTTGTAAATGAGGTGGAAAATGTAACAGATGCCACTACTCAAGAACAGTTGTTGGTTTCAGAAAGTGCAGAAGTGTATGATTCATGCACTGAAGTTGAATGCAACAATCGCTGTGGAACAAGAAATGCTTCTACCTCAGAATCTTTAACACATACCCTAAACATCCATTTAGGGGACAGTTCAGTTGCTTCTTTATCAGATGTTGAAGATTCTGCCTCCTATGATAATGGTGAAGACTTCCAAAATGATGCGAGGAGTATCTCTGACCACAAAGCATCAGCTGTGACTCCAGAACCTTGTACTGTAGAGGAAGACACCATGCCAAATTCTAGTGTTGATAGGATGGATGTTGTAGATGTTCCCACTCAAAGCTCATTGGATGCAATGTCAAAAACAGAAATTGAAAATGTTGATCTGGGTTCACCTGGTTCTCCGTCTGATGTTGTTTCCACAGATTCAGAGTGTAGTGGAGATGAGTTGCTGGAGCCTTCTATTGCTACCACATCTGATAAGGATATAACAGCTTCAGTTGCAGAACCTGACACCTTGACTCATGTACATGGGATCCTTGGTATGTATATCTTACATTTTAATTGGTGTTGACCTATTTTATTTTGCCTTTTTCTTGTTTCTTTTGTCCTTTCTCAGACTTGTATCTAATTTATTAGTTTGAAAGGAAATTTTCTATGTTCATAACTGGCACATTATATTTCAAGGAATATCATGTGTTATTCGATATGTAAAATCTTTTTGAACCAACCACACTACTTGATTTACCTGAAGATAGTCAGACACCTAGTCCACCATTTGGGAATGGCTAGATGGATCTCCAATTCCATTGAACTAGAAAAGTATATATCTATGCAGGAAAAGACTTGAGAATATTAAAGAGCTTCTCTTCTCACCAAATTATTATATTAATGTTTATATGTAGTTTTACTGCCATTCTAATACACGAATTGAATTTTACACTGATCAGTATAATACTTTCTTCAGTTTAAACTCAACTTGATATAACAAAGCCTTTGGCATAGTTTTACCTAATCACATGATTTTTGTCATAGTATTCTTTTCTGATTGAGCAAATTGAAAATTTACCCTTTCCAAAAGCAAGCCGAGACATTGCTTGTTTTCTTTCAAATTTCTCTCAGAAACTATGCTGCTGGGGGATGCCATCATTTTCTGTTACCTATTACCTGATAATGTCACCTTTATAAATTTGTTTGCATGTGTAAATCCAGAATTCTCCCAAGATGACTTATCCAACTCACTTGATTGAATTGGAAAAGAGTACCTGTCCACTAAACTTTGTAATGAATTTTGAGTTTTCCTGACATTTGCCTTCCTTTCTTTTGTGTAGTTCCCTTTTGAGTTTTGAGGGGGGAGGGGAGAGGGTGGGTTGGGGATACCAACTTATTGATTAGTCTATTCT
This sequence comes from Heliamphora exappendiculata, assembly GCA_034768845.1. Taxonomy (NCBI): domain Eukaryota; kingdom Viridiplantae; phylum Streptophyta; class Magnoliopsida; order Ericales; family Sarraceniaceae; genus Heliamphora; species Heliamphora exappendiculata. The sequence continues at coordinate 1,101,945 of JAOTRH010000024.1, read as the reverse complement.
GGGATTGAGATACCAGTGGAAGTTCTAACATATATCATAGGTGTGAGTGAATAGAATTTTGAAGTTTCTTCCTTGGTTGGACTGCAGAAAATAGAATAGCGTTTGTAGTCTTGGTGAGGAAAAATTATTCCCAGCAGGGAGGGGCATTGCCCCATATTAATCTGGAACACACATTTGTGTGGGCCCCACCCTGCACGGAAAAATTTCTCCTTGGTGAGATGCTCTATAACTGGTACTTATGATTATGATGTGTCATTCTTTAATACCAAATCCATGACATAATATTATATGCAATATTATAAATAACATTTGCATTTGTCAATAATAAAGCTTCAAATATAACCTATTATTTGTCTTCTTAAATAAAGTGTGATTTTAGAGTAGGAATGAAAGGTATGCTTTACAGCTGTTTCCTATAGGAATGGCTGCGGTTTTATTTGAACATCTAAAGCATGAATTCTTGTCTCTTGCTGCCAATGCATTGACACTAATTACAAAAATGTGAGTTCATAAATTTAGTTGTCTCTACTATAAAAAGCGGGAAGCAACCAAATCTTGCTCCTCCCATCTACCATTGATAAATTTACTTACAGACCCCTGGCTAGTTACAAAACTATAAATTACCTTAAAGCACAAGAATCTAGCAAAGAATGTTTTTCCCAAAAGTCTTCTATACAAAAAGGGAAGCTGCGCCGTTTTCCCCTCCACTCATTAATGGCTCAAATTACAATTTTACTCTTTCTTTCTTTTCATTTGTTTGTTTGTTTATTTTCTGTTTTCCTACCTACTCCAACACTAGAGACAATGTCTTTTTATATTTTTACTTTAGGTTTTGTTAACATTTGAACATAGTGAACCATAAGAATGATTTGTGGTATTATTACTCATTATTTGTCCGAGTGACTTGACATTTATTGAGTTTAGACCAAAAGATATTAATAATCACTTTAAAGAAAATATGTGACAGGTTCTATTATGGTTAAATAGAATTTCATGAGTCTCACAAAAATAAAACAAGATTCATTCGACACTTGTATGATTGTATCTAAATTTTTCCTTGTATCTACACACCAATCAAGCTTTTATAGATTCAAGAAGTTTCATGTGTGTTGCATAATATTTGTCGAATTTTGCTGAAAAATAATATTCATAATTAAGTTTTTTATTCTAACTATAAAATGCAATCTCACAAAAAAATTATGTTCAATACTCACATTAATGTAGGGGATCAATGATATATATATATATATATATATATATATATTTGGCATCCCCTTGCAAGGTAATGTCTGCTATCAAAATTAACAGTTTTTCAAAATTAATTGTATGATAATTGATACGTAGCATGTGCATAGCACGACTTTGACACTAGCCATAATAAAAGTGAGAAGACAACGGTAGAGTTGCTTGCTACTGTTCTCATCACCTCCTAACTGTTTGGCAGTGAAGCCAAAACAATCAAGGCACAGATCTCATCTTCAAAATCAATATCAATGGAGGACAGTTGATTTGTGATAGTATTGAACTTGTTTAAATATTGTATAACAGGAGTACCTTCTGTCATCTTAAGATTAAACAGCTTCTTCATCAGATGTACCTTGTTATTGGTTGAGGGTTTTTCGTACATACTTGACAGAGCCGCTATCAAATCTGCTGGTCTTCTCCTTGACAATATTGTGCGCTACTGATCTGGACAACGTTAACTGAATAACCCCCAGCACCTGTCTGTCAAGTAGGTTCTGCTCGTCATCTTTTATGCCCTCTAGTTTCGTACTCAAACGGAACGGATGTAGTTTCTTCCCATATAGATAATTCTCGATCTGCATCCTCTAGCTCTAATATTCGTCCGTAAGCGGTTCCGTCGAACTTCTCGATCCTTGTCGTATTTCCTTCGTCTCCTGCCATCGCTATCACTTGAACCAGTGGCTTTGACACCAGTTGTTATGGCAGAAAACGAAAACAAATAGCAAGAATCAAGCAATCACATACACAAAAATACGATTTACATGGTTCACTTAAAACTAGAGTTACGTTCACAGAATTGCGGCGGCTTTTACTATTATAAGAGGCAATATAAGTTACAATAATAATAAACCCTAACTGCAGAAATAAATATAAAGACTCACAATCGGATCAGAAATAAAAACGGGTCAAAAAAAATTTCCTCAAAGAGCGTTGCCCCCAAACCCTTGTGAGGCTTATTCACAAGTGCTCTGTTCAGGCCTAACAATCCTCACATCAGAAAAATTTCATTTTAATCCGCGATGCTTCACACACCTAACAAAAGACTACATAAACAAGATCTAGGCTGGGAGCAAGGCCTAGGAGACCTCGCTCAGGACCGCTAGAGGATTGTGGCTTGGAAGCTAGAGCTGAGGGTTCGTCAGAGTTGCTTGGTTAGCTCCACCCTTAGGGTGGCTCCACTCTGACCAGCTTTAGAGAGAATGACGTTAATACAAGAAGACAATAAATACACTGACTACTCTGAGGAATACGGTTCTCTGAGATACGATAATGGGCAGAGCATGTGCTTCTTTGCCATGTCGGGGATCAGATGCCTCCACCAGCGACTGACTCGGCTACGTTCAGGTTATCTCTCCAAGGGAGTGGCTCTACTTGTCCTTTGGTGGTAGCAGCCTTCAGGCTCTTTTGTCTCTTATATAAAGGAGCTAATTCTCATTTTTCAAAAGTTATTGTTCATTCGCCATTCTCCTCCGATTTTGAGCTTCTCTCTCTCTCTCTCTCTCTCTCCTAGGGTAGCCTTAGCTCTCTTCTCCTCCGCTTCTAGCAATCTCAAGCCATCAAGTGCCTATTACCTTTCTAGTCATTCTAGTCATCCCTCTTGACTGCGGACCAATCACCTACAGATCCAAACACAAGTAGGTACAGTAGAATTTGCCCTACTAATTATACCATAATTATGTCTCGGTCTAGATGTACGATGCGTGAACAATTGATATTTGCACGTGTTCTAAGCTTTTAATGAGATTTTGTTTGTGAGTTTTCTTTAATTGCCTCATTTAAATGGGGAAGATCTTTTATAGACATTTAACTTTGATATCTTTAAGTTATTTATTTATTTTTTCTGAGAAGGTGGTAGCTTGCTTGCCTTTATGTTTGGATTAAAGTTCTTATATACTTAATAGTTGCCCACGTGCAATGAGCATTTCTAATCTTTTAGCCTTCTATGGCTGTCCTTGAACAAGTTTATTCTTGTTTTTGTGGAGTTGTAATGAATAATGTTTTTTTTGTTTTTGTTTTTGTGTGTATGCCGCAACTTTCATGGATTGATTTATTACACTATCCAGATTTAGTTCTCAAAAAACAAAGTAGAACCGGTAATTAATGTTGTGTCAAAGTGGTTATTCTGTGTTCTGTTTGGTTTGGTTGTTCTTTGTGAATTAATATTCCTTTTAATGAGTAGTTCTTTTCTGCTTCAATGCTTATCGAGAAAGCTCGGGCTTCCACTTGCTCGAGATCTTCCCCATTGTGTTGCATAGTCCATATATTAACATATACATCCCCGTACATTTTGAGTTGACATTTATTCATTTGACATCCTTCACCCCCACCTCTCTCTCTCTCTCTCTCTCTCTCTCTCTCTCTCTCTCTCTCTCTCTCTCTCAGCAGGGGGCAGAAACAGCTGACTAAGTGTTCCATGATTTGAAATTTCCATGATCAGTTTTTTAATTTGTGATGCGCTTCCTGTTATTCCTGTCTTAATCGTTTTAATATTTTTAGGACTTGGCTTTGAGATTGTATAAGTATGTATTGGCTTTGGAGATCGAGAACTGATTTGAGTATATTTCATGTGGATACTGAAGACAAATTTTCTTTGCTGTGACAGAGGAATCAACCGTAATGGTTGAGGGTCATGGTGGTGCTATGGCAAGAAGCCTGACATTGGATGAAGCAGCAGATACTATACTCTTCTGCAGCTCTATCATTCACAATCTGGCTTATAATGCTGCAACCCAAGCAATGGAGAAAGAAAACTTAGTCCCACTGGAGGGTTCCTGGCCCACGGTTACCATACCGGGAAATTCTAATTCTGATATAAAGGATCGACGGAGCAGAACTTCTGCCAAAAGAACCTCCAAAACCCAAAAGGCAAGGCAGAGGCCGGTGGAAACAGACACGAAACCCTCTTCTGGCATCCCCAAAAGTGATGGGAAAGTGGATGTGTCTACTACGCGTATCGTGGGAGTTCCCGATAAGTCTGATAGTATGAAGCCTACCAAGCTCGAGTCCAAGTGTAATTGCACGGTAATGTGAAAATCTCCTACTCGAAGCATGCCTGCCATTTCTTGGTGCTTCCTCCTACCCCTTTGGGAGGTGAGGATGCTAAGTTTTTCTTTTTCATATTCGTGGGCTATTTCAATGATTGCCAATTGGTTTTGATTTGTTCGATATATTTGTAAGATTCCCAATGGTCCTGTTGGTGACATAGTCTTCGTAAAGTTCTAATTTTATTAGGCTGATAGTAGCGAGAGGCTTTGGAGGTTCGTGGTTGCTATCATTTGCCCGATTCTTGTTGGTCCCTTGTATTCGTTTCTAATCCTTAATTACAGCGAAGTGTGAATTCTTTTTCTTGTGGTGCTAGAGAAGTGTGAATTCCATCCTAACTCATTCATATTCATTATTGTTACTATTTTTGTTCGTTTAGAAGAACTTTAGGCGAAGATTGTAAACCATTGTGAGCATATATATAAGCCCCTGGTCAATTGGCACGAGGCTGCTACAATCAGATTCATTAGTGTTGTTACACGCATTCCTTCATTTATTTTGGTTCTGTCACGTAAAGGGGTGCAAATGAAGAGCCAGGCTTTCACGATCTTGAAAGAAATTGTACGATGTTCGAGCTCGACTTGTTAAAAAAATGACCTTGTTTAAGCTCAGTTTGAATGACATAAATGAGTCAACTCAACCTCGAATTCGAACTTGTATTCATTTTCTTTTTGAGGAGGGATCAAATTTAATAATAGCGCTAGATTTTATAAGAGTATTTATACATGGTCTTAAATAAGTTTAAATAGTTTGTATCGAGTTGAGCTGAGCTCTTAAACGAATTATTTATGAGCTCATCCGAATCAAGTCAAACTTATACGAGCCAAACTTGTTTAAGAACCGAGTCTGATTTTGAGATTCTAATTTTGAATTCATAAACCACTCATTTATTAAATGAAACCGAACACGAACTCAAACGTGAACGAGAATTGAGCTGAGTTTAAGCTCAAATCGTTTGCACACTCCTAATCTAGGAGTAATTATTAGTTGGTCCAGAACAAAGTGGTTTCAAATCATCACAACTAGACATTTATGTAGTGTTCATGCGCTTGGTACGTGATAGACTATATAAATATTTGGCCGTAATGATTCGAACAACCTGATTTTGGATCGCCAAATTTTTGACTTTTTTTATAATGGAACGAAACTTTGGCCGTGATAGTTGGGAAACGCAACACAAGGTGTTGCTTGTGCGCTGTTATGGAAGCATTTTGTCGTCATGATGTCGTGCTTTGATCTTGTTTACACCGTAATTAATATTTTTCGGTCGATAATAATATTTTTTATTTAAAAGCTTGTAATATTTATAGGCTTAATGAAAAATAATATTATATTTAAAATGTCCATGCTAATAGGATGATAAGTGGCGATCAAAGAAAGAAATGGTTAAAGGAAGTTAAAAATTTAACATTTGGCATCAAATGAGAGAGTTATACTTTAGAGTAGTTATGGATAATTTTTTTTTATGAAATTTTATAGATAGTTGAATTATATCCATTGTAGACAACATACAACTTAGCAAGTTGCATGTATTTTTTTTTAATCTTTTGTCTCTCTTTTCAGTTCATAGGAGTAGATCTTAGTGTCTGTAAACATTTTTTATCGAAGTTAATAAAATTTTAATTTTATTCCTTTGATTCTATTATTTGTGATTTTTTCTGACAAAATCTTGAAACAAGACATATAATCCGTACACAATTGCTTGAGCATTTCGAAAGAGATCAATTTGTGTTATTTTGGTAAACAGACCTATTGATACTTTTGTAAGTTGACAAAAGATGGGAGGAATAGAATCAACGACGTTTTCATTAGCGTTTTTGCCATCTTGATCCCCTTGTGATGGCTATAACACTCCTTTAAATCCGTTGCATTTTTTCCTTCTTTGATGGTATAAGAAAGCAATGAGTTTTTAGAACAATTTTTAGTTCTCAACACTGCTTTTGTGCGTCCGCGAAAACAATGTCGAAATAATAAATGACAACTGTCTGAGTTCGAATATCAGTCTCTTCATTAAAAAATTGGACTAAGTTAACACAACGAGAGTATTTGGAAATGTTAATGTTAGTATCTTTTAATTTTTTATTATTAATTTTAGTTATAAGTTATAAGTTTTTTTAAATACTTAATTTTTGTTATAATTTATAATTATTTTTTTTCGATTACAGCTATAAGCTATAACCTATACAAAGTACTCACAATTTCTACTACAAGTTACAATATACTCACAACTTTTATTATAAGCTATAATTTATAAGTTATTTTGTAGTAGTTTTGCTAAATATCCTCACTATCTCACTCAAATATTAGTGTGCCTCGATTTGTCTCCTACTTTATCGTGAACTCATACTAATAGTGTAAAAATGACCCGTGGCTCGGAATTTGTTACTGTGCGGACTCAGTCCCGCCTAGTCAAAGCCTGCGGCTTAAAAGCCCAAACCCGAGCCCGAGATGGCCCAAAAGCCCGTCCAAAAGGTAACCGTTAAGCTCGGCCCGACCCAAATTTGCATAGTGAATAATATTTTAATATTTTCATAAAATGACAACTTCCCAACTAAATTTTCTTGAAATACACTGTTCAAACATTTTTCTTTACTTTTACGTTTATATTGATATCAAAAATTTAAAAAATTCACTAAAAATAAAAAATAAGTAAAATAAATTAACTTATTTTTATTTATTTTCTTATTTTCTGAACTTTGTTGATTTCTAGTCAAAATCTTGTATTATGATGAAATCAAAAAAGTAAAAAAATTGATCAAAATAAATAAAAATATAAACAGAAATAAGGAACTTAGACTAAACAAATAAACCAGTATTTGAAACTAAGCCTAAATTAGAACAAAATATGATTTAAAAATCATATTAGTTTATTAATTATAAATTAATATAATATAATAATTGTTAACGGTGAAACAAGTATCGACAAAAAAAAATTGACACAAAAATCTTCCAATTAGCTTGCCAGACAAAAATGGTCGACACAAAATAAAAATGAGTCGATACAAATTAATCAAGACTTCTTGTAAATTTTTGAGTCGACACAAAAGCTATATAATATAATATAATGTATTATATTATAAATTATAAACTAATAAGTTTACTATAAACGAATAAGTTTATAGTTTAATAACTAATAAATAATAAAATTATATTTATATAATACAATAAAGTAGTAACTAGTTTATAATTTAACTTAAAAACTTATTATTATAATTTTAATACATTAGTTTATAATATATAAATTAATAAACTTTAAGTTTATAGTATAATATATAAACTTTAAGTTTATAATTTTTAAGTTAATAAACTAACTACTACTAATAAAGTAGTAAACTAGCATTATATTATAAATTTATAAATTAAATAACTATAAAAATAACAAAAATACAAATTAAACAAACAAAAAATCAAAATCCACCCAAAGCCTCTCCAAAAACTTGGGCCCGAGGCCCGAGCCTCGAGCCCTAAGCGCATAACCCAAGTTTGAGCTCTTTACCCATAGGGTTTGGATCGACTCTCGAACAAAAAAACTCAGCTCAACCTGACCCGAAAATTTGGTGGAAACCTAACGGACTCGAGCCGAACTTGACCCGCCCAAACCACGGCCGGATCAAAATTATAACCCTGACTCCTACTTTATTGTGAACGAAAAACTTCTGTATAAAATTTAATCTCATTTGGGCCTCATTTGGTAACTTGGCGATAAGTCAGATTTTTTTTATTTAAAGTCACTTTTAATTTTAAAAAATCAAAAGTTTGTTTAAGAGAGATATGAAGTAATTTTAAGTTACCTTAAAAAGTCAAATTGTGTCTATAATAAATTCTACAAAATACCATTCAGACATTTTTTTCTTTTTTTTTTTTTTTAGATGTAAAAAGAATAATAGATTCAAAAGTTCAATTAATTGTAGCATTGCTAGGTTAAAAATGTTCTCCAAATTTCACTGTTCATGGACGGGTTGTTTGGTATAAAATTGTTTCTTAATTTTTAACAAGGATAAAATTAAAAATTATTAGCAAAAAAAGTTTAAAGGGCTAAAAGCAAAAATACTAAAAGCTAGGAGTTGCTAAACCAAATTTTTTAGCTTTTTGCACTTTAAGCAAAAAGCTAAAAACATCGACTTAAGTCGGTTGGCAAACAAAACCTTAGTAAAGAAATGGAGTAGAAAAAAGAAAAAAAAAACTGAAATAGCAAAAAAACAACTATAAGCTAGCAATTGACACTTGCATATATTTATATTTATTTAATTAAAAGAGTAGATGGAGTACAAATATTTGGATTGTGATAAAGATTTTAGAACCCATTTCTATAACTTTCAGGGAAAAAGAAAAGATAAAATAAAATAAATCCAACGCATTTGAAGCTTATTTTCTCGAGAATCAAATCCAAAATCCCTTCCTAGAGTGCCCAATAATTTGTTTCTCATCTCATGTGTGAAAAAGTTTCTTCCTAAGTAATTTCCTCAAAAAGTAAAAATACAATAATAATGTGTTATATATATATATATATATATATATATATATATATAGGATCTCATG
>JAOTRH010000024.1:1065099-1076664 GCA_034768845.1 Heliamphora exappendiculata | reverse complement strand
ATAAGTAGAGATTAGTGTAATTCAAGATTTGATTGAATGAATGAGAAAATTATTTTCAAACTATTCTCTCTGTCTACAGTTACCTTCTTGCTTCAAAATAGCAGACCATATCATGACAGCCCGGGTTGAAGTTTTGTCATGTCCTCTTTGAGAAATAAAGAATTGCACAGATCCATGATAAATTTAGGACAAACTGCATGGTCCACTTGCTTTTGCAGGGCAAGAGAAGTAATTAATGTTGGAGATCTGGACTGTTGCCTTTTTCTTTCAATTCCTTTATCGTAGCTGAAGTAATGGGAAATGATCACCGTAGGGTAGTTTTTTGTTAGAACCTTTTGAAATAGTAAAAGTCTTTTTTTTTTTAATATTCATAATTCTTTATATAGGTAGTTCAACATTGCAATTGCTTTATGCTTTGATTTACTGTTTATACAATTTTCACAATATCTTTTTATGTTTCTCAAAGAAGAATTATGCTTGAACTTTCTGGAATATTAAAATTTTAGAACATTGAAATTCTGAACTATGACATTCTATAGTAATAATAAATTGTTTGCTGGAATTTGCAGTCCTGCTATGTTTTTGATTTGTTGTTAATTCAGTTTTCATGGAACTGTTTATTTGTCTTTTTTTTAGTCAAGGGGAGAGATCACATATGTGATGAAGGATCCAGCCTATTGCTACACCGTTGTGGATGTCCCAAAGGATTTTTGCTCTCTCACAGCGCACCTTACGAAGTGGTTATTTGAGGTCGAAACTTGCAAGGTGATTGATTATGATAGTATCAATTTAAAAGTTAGTTCCAATTCGATCCCACGCTATTTATGTGGGGAAACATTTCCTGGGTATTTTTGCACTACAGAACAAAAGTCACAAAATCTCCTTTTCAGTTATTTTAGTGCATTTATATTTTTGCTGAAGTCAAATATCAAGAATTAGTTTTATGGAAGCACACTGTAATCTTTTGCTATTTCCCAAACGATTGGTCGCATGGCATGGACTGATGAATAAGTGACATAGCTATTAACACGAGTAGACCAGACAAGTTTATAATCTTCATTAATGGCAATGGCCAATAGGTTGGCTATTAGCTCTTAATTTTTCAAATATGTTCTTTTTATCTTTAAACAAATGACTTGATTCTGCATTTGACATAGGTGCGGAAAATAGATGCAATGTTTAATGCTGCAGCTTTTGCGGTGCAAGTGTGTAAGAAGATAAATGGTTGCAATGATACCAAACATACGACATGCTTGCAAAAGAAGATTTTGGAATACTTCAATGGGGATAATGACAGCAATGTACCTAAGAAGATGGATCAAAGCAGGTTGACAAAACTGAAACTCTTTATACTATACACAACTATAATAATCAGTGAGTTTCAATTGGAGTATTATGACAAATTTCAATACGTCGTCTTATCAGAAATATATAAAACGAGAATGCATACAGAACACCGAAAACTTTTGCATTGCCTATGCCAACTGACATCATTAAACATCATGATGATACCCAACATGTAATTGATGATTTGTTGCAGTAATGTGCAGGGTTCATATAAAAATGCTTATTGGGTTCAACTAACACTGACCCCTCCGACTACTTTTTAATTCTTTTATGCATGTATTTTTGATAAAAGCATGTTGAGTAACTCTTGCCAAGCTTCTGTTGTTGCTAGTAGTCTAGCATATGTTATTTCACTATACTAATAAGAATCTCATTTATATTTGCAGCCCATTCTTACGAGCAGATATAAAGGTGAAGGTTTGCTTGAGTTAACCATTCCTAGTTGAGGAAGATCATATTCACTAATGTGAAAATGTTTTCTGTTCATGTTTTAATAGGTCTTTTTGCAGAGTAATTCTCAAGCCAAATTTACTCCCAGAGCTGTTGCAAGGATAATGCATGGCATTGCCAGTCCAGCCTATCCTTTAGCAATTTGGTCTAAAACCCATTTCTGGTATCATTGAACAGATTTCCACTTGTACTATTGCACGTGATACTGATTAAGTAATTGAACACCTGGAATTATAATGGACTCACATGGAACATCTGTGTTTTCTTATGGTCCAATATGCTACGCTTGAGTCCTATTTGGGTGAACAAAACCAGTTCTAGGAACCACTAATTTAGATGCATTTTAAAGGTATGCCAGGCCCACCTTTGTTTTAAAAAATCATCCAAAACCTGATTAAATCATACCATGGTTGGGGTGGTGTTCCAGAAGACCAGATAACTCAAGTGGGCCTTTTGGTGCATTTTTCACAATACCCAAGCATCCTCTTGATCCGTAAATGGATGGTAAGAGCTATTAAAGAACAGTGTGATAACTGATAACAAATGGTATATTGATGATGACCTTGCTTTTTCTAGTAGTAAGTTAGGACCAGTCTTATTCCAGTCTCTCCTTGGAAGATTTTCTGGGCCAATTTGATGAAATCAGTCCTTTGTAGTACTTTTTCCCTGTAGCCTTACAAGGTCTGTGGACGGCGTCAGGCTTGTGGGAATGAAAATATTATGGTTGGTTTTCCATTTTGATCCTACTTAGCTAATCAGAATTACATGTGAAAATCATGTCATTCCTAGTATTCTAAATGGTCCTGTACAAAGCCATTACTTTTCATTTCTAGTGCAAAGAAAAACAGTGAAATTTCCCTATGGTATGCAGACATCCCCTTAGTAATTCTGTTAATACCGTGTTAGTTTTGATAGGTGTCATAGGTGTGATCATTTGATGAAATCAAATTTTGCATAGTGTTGCACTCCATTTGAGCAGTTTGCTTGGCAGTTACTTCTAATGTTTTACCATGCACAATTATGATAAATGATTTTTTCTTAAGAGTGAAAAGGTGAGCTACTTATGCTATTTCTGGATGTCAGGGGAAGGTACAGTCATGTAAACTTTCAGACAGTAATGGAAGCAGCAAAGGCAGAGCTCATGAATTTTGTCAGGAGTGATGTAAAGTAGCAGCTTGGGTTCATTGCACAATGTGCACAAGAAGGACCAATTTGCGTTTGGATATCTGTTTATACGTAAAACTAATGCCGGGCTTATTGAAGCTAAATCTCCAAATTTTATCAAATTAGCTTTTTTAACAGTTGAGATACAGGTTTTTCTGATTAACTTGATTTCTTTTGCAGAAGTTGTTTTCAGAATTAGCAAATGGTATCTTTGAGCCAAATTGTGTTATTGTGATCTTCCCAGATAAACAGCTTCCAGTGCTAACTTACAACAGGTAAGCTGCTCCTATGTGTCCATTATACACCTTTTCTCGGGAAAATATCAAGTTGAAGCCTTATTGCCGTAGTTCGATCTCATGTCGACTTTGTATTGATCACATTTCACTGATAGTAATAGTCCCATGTGCATCTGACCAAGTTTTATCTGTACTGCTAAATGGATAATGCTTGAATAAAAAATTGTACGAGTGATGGAGGATGAGGACGCTGATTGAGTGAGCCTTCTAGCTATGTACGTAGCTAAGTAGAGGTTAGTGGGTTCAATTGACCCCACTGAACTTTGAAAAAGAAAATTAGAACCTCTATGTGGCATATATAAGATTTTGGAAAGGTTTTATAAATTGACATCACTAAAATTATTAAGAAAAATAAACGTGAAGGTATCAATTTCTATTGAGAGCCACTTTTTTTGTAAGTAAATGATTCTTCTTGTTTACAAGATATATATATATATATATACATATATATATATATATATTAATTTTTTTCTTTTTTCTACATGATAAGATGCTTTTAATAGCATATATAATTTGGCTGCTGACTTCTGGAAATCTACTTCATGTACCTTGGCCAGGAACTAATGCAGTGTTTACGAAAATAAAGTAATTCTAAAAGTATCTTTGCATGTTTTTGTTGAAGGAATAGCATATTAATAACCCAATTATTTTTTTGCTCCATATAATTTGACAAGCTCGAACTATTTTTATCAATATTATTGTGATGATATGTTATGGTGTACGATGTTAAAGTTAATTTTAATATGTTTTGTAGAACTAAAAATATGACGTAATTGCATTAAAGATGATATAATGAATGACACTGCTAAATAAATATTTTGGCTTTGCGCTGCTTCTAGCCTCTAGGAAGTATAGCAGTTGCTGAGATGGAACTCGGCCACCAATGGTGGTATGCTAGTGTAGATCAAATGAGTTTTTTTTTTTTGGGTAGGGGGGGGGGGGTGTTGGAGAAGTAATGGGGCTTCCAGGTATGGAAAACTGGACTCATAGCTTAGATGCTCTAGAGATGACTTCTTTTTCCATGCATAGAGGTGGAGCCCATCTATTTCTAGGTGCTTTAATGCTTTGGCTTTATAAAATCACCCTTTTCTATTTTTCCTCCCTTTTCGGAGCAAAATCTGACATTTTTTTTGTTAATTCGAATGAAATAAAGTCAACCTTGCAAAATCTAATATAACAAGTTACTAGAACTTGATGACTTTTATCTTTAATCCAAGGGCTCTTATTCTCTCTATACAATCTAACGGTGAAAATTCTCTAGGCTCACCTCTTCTCTTTCACTCAGCTACTCTTAGATTGCCTCTCCCATTGATATTATTGTATGCATAAAAGAAAATTATTGTTGTAGTATATACCAAAAAAAATATTATTATTATTATGTATCTTACTCTTGCTAAAATTTAATTGATAAGTTAAACGTTAGAATTACTTCTACTACCTAAATTTATTTGTTGAATTTAGTTTAGATTATTTGGGTTGTGTTTAGAGTACTTTTAGGAATGGGTCATAACTAGTTTATAAAATGTTATTAACTTTTTTTGACAAGTCCATAATTCAATTTGATAAGATGTGCATTTTTTAATAGTTTATTCCCCTCCAATTGTAATGACCTGCAACAAATTTGACATGATTTGTCTCAAACATGATAGTTTTATAATGTTATCTACGATATTTGAGTCAGTGTTCTGAAAATCACTTTTATATCAATTTGCTCAACCTTTTGAGCTAAAACCAGAAATATATACAACACAAGCATGCACGTATTAGATCCTTCTTAAATCTTTAGTGTCAATCTTTCTAAACTATTAGTAAATAACACAAGTTGAACAAAAGAAAATAAACTATAATATTAGTACGTCTATGTTTATTTAGCTTATTGGCTAATAACCCTAGATGATTGGGCGGTCACTTGGGTTATGGGTTATAAGTCATCGCCTAAGGTAATTGGTCTCAAGGTGTAGTCGTGACTGTCGTGTACATTCCTTGAGGGAGAATATACCAGATCCCTTGATGAACCTTGAATTCTGGCCACTAAGCACAAGGTCCTGGTGATCTTTCATGAGGGGTTGCTCGGGTGCCCCATGGTTGCAACAACCACATCAAGGGTGTTTCTAAACTATGTTCTTAGTCTAGGCTAACACAAGAGGGTTGGCAAGCCATTGAAGAATGAAGTGCAGGACATATGACTATATGAGAAATTCCATCGGATTGAAATTACTTTGTCACGCCTCAGGAAGTCGGAGTGTATTGGCTTGAGCGGAGATAGGCTCGCTTAGGTTGAGAGTTTGCTCAATTGGGGGAGACCAAGCACGCGTAGGAGGATCCTTGAATATCACTTCCTAAATGCCTTAACTCGAGACTAAAACACCTCATGCGCTGGTCTTAAACGGTAGAGTTTTGTCTTATCTAGGGAACAGACACATCGTGAGTCATCACTGGTCCAGTTGTCACCTCATGAGGTTGACATATGGGTTAGGATTAAATGCGAACTTGAATATTGCTTCCTACATGGCTAGTCGCGTGAGAAGGTAGGCTAATGTAAAAATAGTATGTGATTGAACTGTGAATTAGATATATTTGTGATACCAATTATGGGACATAATAAGGGATATGTGACTGATTTTCACCATCTGCCTAGATGAAAGAAAGAAATCTATTTTCTTAATAAAGAAAAAAGCTAGGGGTAGTGGTAATTTGATGCCTTCACAAGAGTTTATGATGATATCTATAAAGCAGATGCTTTAGCTTCCCACTTCCCAATAACGTTGAGAATTTGTTAGTAGTAAATTGTGTTGAACTTTAGTACTAACAGTTTGGAGTCTTAACTACTATATAATGCATATGTAGTACCTTTTCCATTGCTTGCCTAGTACATTCATGTGGTTTGTACGTAATTACAATAGCTCTCTCAAAGAAATAGCAGGATGAATGATTGATAATATTAAATGATTTGAAATAGACACAGGTCCAAAATGGGAGAAAAATAGTGCGGTATTAGTGGCAGTCTTGGCAGTAACTGGAGGTCTACAGCCAATGCATGTACTGAAGACACTGTAACAACCCAGAACTTGAAAACAAGAAGGGTCGGGCGATGGGGGGCCGATAGGCCGGTCATCCGGTGGCCTTGAGTTAGTCCCACATTGACATTGTGGTGTGGTGGGCTGTTGTATATAAATGAAATACGCGAGGGATACGATTTGACTTCCAACCATGGTTTTGGGGGCGTGTTGCGAAGCTCCTTTGGAGGTTGCTTGGATATTTCCTTGTGGCAGTCATCACATTCGAAGGAAGGGATAGTAGATGCGCTTTCCTTCATGCTCACAATGTCAATATAGAATGTTGCAACATTAAAGATAACTTATCCTCTGGACTTTCACCTTGTACTTTGTTCTTCATCATCTTACTTAAAGGCCTGGGTTAAATTTAATTTATTTCCTTACTTTTCCAATTTTCTGAACCTGAAGTTGTCTTGGAATGCATCCCTTTTCTCAAACATATTAATGCCTAACTGTATATAATGAAATTGCATTTTCAGGTCAAGTCTTAACATTATTGTAGAAGGCATTGTTATACACAATGTCACGATTGGGTATGATAATAGATTTGCAATCATATCCTTACATTTTATTTATTTATTTGTGTGAAGAGATTAATTCTATTATTCGAATCTTACGTCGCAATGTTTGAGAAGATCTCACTTAAATTTCATAGACGGTGCCGATAATGCGTGCTGATTCTATCATCAAGTGAGGTGCATATCTGCTCAACTTGCAAGCATGGATGAATTTGGCCCTATTTGGCTTCTGGTTTTAAGCCAACTTTTTAAAAGAATTTTTTAAGAACAAAAAAGAAGTTAAAACATAGGCAAAATTAAATTTTATTATTTTTTGTCTTTACTATGCTTTTTTTAAAAAAAATTGGTTATTTAACCCAAGTAGTTTTGATGAGATTGAGTTTGATTTTATTCTTCTTAGTCATTTTTTATTATTATTTTTTGGAAATTATTTACTTGGCACATTTCAGTTCATCTAAGTTTTATCTGTGTGGACACGTCCACACACACACAAACATGTATAAAGGATAAGAATTGGTGTGAATCAAAATAATTATTGGTGAAGCAGCTGAAGGGGGCATCTAGTTCTTGTTAGCTTATAACACAAGGAAAGTAACAAAGAATATTCGTTAAGGTTCTTTTGTGTGCAATCAATCCCAACAAGGGATATAAATAAGTAGTGATTGTGGAGTCAAAAATGCCTTTTCTTTGTATTAATTGGTCACTAAAAATTAGTAGAAGTTAGGATAAGCATCCGTGCATAATTTGTATATTTATGAATTAATATAATTTTTAAAAATTAAATTAAATTAAAATTTAAAATTTTGATTAGTTATAATTTTTAAATTAACATAGAAAAATAAAAAGTTTACATAATTTCAAATTTACAATAATATGGATGTTTTGGGTAAAAACAAAAATTCACATGGCTTTCCTTTTATAGAATACCAAATGGATTTTTTCTTTTAATATAATAGTATAGATATTATTGAATCAAATTTATCAATCTATTGAAATTGTACTCATATTATTTATTTTTTAAATAATATTATCTAATCAATTGACTGATATTTAAAAACATAACAGTTGGACAAATAAAATTTAATAATATTATTTTTGATTTTTGATTAATTTAAGTTTCTATATAGAAATCTACTAAGCAAGCATTACAATATAAATAGTTTATCTCCCTTCGCGGTGATTTTTTTCCTTCTTTTGTGAAGACTTGTTTTTGCATTCAATAAATTTTCTTGTTTAACTTCATATTAATTACGATGCATTTAAATTTTATAATATTTTTTAATTTTAATTACTATAAAATTTTGTAAAATTTGATGGAAAGAAAACTGGAGCGGGCGTTCTCCCCAATCAGGCGGCGTATTCTGGACGTCATTTGAACAAGGAAGGTATATTCAGTTGACATTACAGGGAGAGCGAGAGAGAGAGAGAGAGAGAGAGAGAGCGATCTGACGTGCTTCTCTTCATCTTTCTACCCTAATCCGAGAAACCTCTTTTCTTCTCTTCTCTTCTCTCAAGGAATCATCAGAAGTTGCCCCTTTAGATTCAATCTTTTCTATCTACGTTTTCTCTTTACATCTCTCGGGGAATCAAATAGAAAGTACTCTAAACATTCAAGATACAGAGAGCATATATGTATATACGTATGTATGTATTTATGTGTATGTTTGTATGATTTTGGTGAATTGAGGGTGTAGAAAGGGAGGAGGGACGATGGATGACTTGGCTGCTTCATCTGGATCGTTGATGCAAAACACAGCCACAACAACTGTTCCGTCTTCATCTTCATCTTCCTCAATATTTACCAATTTCCCTCTCATTTCTGCTCTCGTCGCCTTTGCTATCGCCCAATCCACCAAGTTCTTCACCTCCTGGTACTGTGATACACTCGTCCTCTCTCTATCAATCCATGATATAAACGAACAAGTATATATGTACATACACATCACATTCTTAGATACACATATAAATGTTCGTACGTAATGTTTGTCTAATTTGATGAAACTTTGAAATTTGATTTCATTAATGTATTGTTCTGTTGGCTACGTGAATGTCATTGAAATCGTTGGAGGTGGTTTGTCTAAATTTGTTAGAAGTTCCTGAATATTGGCACAATTCTATCAGCAGCGTAATAAGAATTATAAGTGGGTTGTATTGTTCAAGCGAGATTATTTTACATCACCTCAGAAAGTTGGTTCATTTTCCGTCGTTTTTTGTCGCAATGTTGAGTGAACAGGAATTAGGGGACTAAGCATCTAATCATGGATGGGATTCTATTTATTCATGTTTGGTTAGAATGAAATAAAGAGTCAGATAAGAGTTGCAAAGTTATTTTTGGTCATCGGTTAAGGAGGAAAAATAATCCGAAACCTGGTATTCTAATACTGGGGGGCTGTAGGCTCCCTTGTAGGGTCAATTATTCTTATTAATTCTAATGCTTGAACTTTTATCTAGAATGGTCTTTTATTTTACCCTTATTAATTTTCTTGTAGGCTCAATTAAGTAGCTTGTCCAACACCTTCTCTGGCTTGGTAGATTTAGGTTTTAGCTATTTTTATTTACAATGTTTGAAATGGCCTGGCTCTACATCATAATTAGTTTACTCTAGGAGTCTTATGCTTTTATAGATTTGCAGGTATAAGGAAAGGCATTGGGATCTCAAGAAACTTGTTGGATCTGGCGGGATGCCATCTTCCCATTCTGCAACCGTCACTGCTCTTGCCGTTGCTGTTGGTTTCCGAGATGGCTTTGGAGGATCACTGTTTGCAACGGCATTGACCTTAGCATGTGTTGTATGATCCTTAACTTAAAGTTCTCTGATAAAGCTGCATACAGTTCTGTATACAGTTGTCTCCCTAAGCTGTAATCTGGTTATATCGTCACACTTAAGTTCTATTTAAATGCTTTGTCCTTTTTATTATAAAGAATCTTGATATTTTGAGGTACTAAACGAGGTATTAAGTTTTGAGGGGCATAATGTGATGGAGATTAATCTTACTCATTGGTTGAACCAGTAGCAACTTATTTTGATCAAGATTGATGTGGCTTATGAGGGGCATAATATGATGTAGATTAATCTTTACTCATATATGAGGTCTTTAAGTCACATGAATCTTAATCAAAATAAGTTGCTACTGGTTCAACCAAGGAGTAAGTTCGATATGTCACGTTCATATCTTTTAGAATTTGCTGACACATCCAGTCTGCTAAATCTAAACACCATGTTTGCATTCAAAAGTTTTGTGAAGTGATGAAGGAGATAATGGTCTCAGTTGGTTTTCTAACCTATAAAGGAAGCCAATAGCTTTGTATTACATTTATATTAGAAGGTGACCTTCAATTTCAGTACCATGTGGATTATTTTTCCTTGAGCAGGTATCTTTGAGGTTCCTATAAACTCATGTTGCTTCTTTCCTACATTCAGTTGGTACATATGATAACTATTTTCCATGTTCACCGTTTTGTAAATGTGATTGGTTTCTTTTTAATCAATCTGTTCGTCATTTTTGTACAAGTTATTTGCTCATATTGAGGGAAATGACGATGTTCTTTTAGTTATCATTTCCATGATGCCTTGTGCATTCATCAGTGGAGTTTTAATAATGTAAAGGATGTTATGGCAGGTGATGTTTGATGCATTTGGTGTAAGGCTACAGGCTGGACGCCAAGCAGAGGTTTAGTGTTCTTCCTCTCTCTCCGTCTTTTCCCAACCCACCACAAGAACACACATGCATTTGGAAACCTGAAAATTCTGTTGATAATGCATATGCATCCAAACTCTTAATAGTACTTTTGCTGCAAGATATGTTGTGGATATTTAAATTGATTTCTGTTTATCTATTAAAAATGGAATTTTCAGGTTTTGAATCAAATTGTATATGAGCTTCCTGCTGAACATCCTCTGGCCGAGAACAGACCCTTACGTGAACTTCTTGGCCACACCCCTCCTCAGGTTTGATTGAAAGCATTAGTTTACCGTCACATTTATTTAGCTACACTGTTGACTATTTGGTTGAGACAAATTAAAAAGACGATGTTTGATTGCTAGGAATTTATGATCAGTAATCTTAATAGGACCACCCACCCCCGAAAAAAAAAAAAAAAACTCTTAATAGAACCTAAATACCCCTTTACATGTAGGGCTCATTGAAACCCTATTCTGTATATTTAGAATCGGGGCTATCAAATGGTTGACTGCGAAACCCATCAGGGTTCAAAAATTCAGTTTGTTACAAGGTGATCTTGCCTTATTTAGCAGCTTAGCTGCTAAGTTAACGATCTCCCACCTTCAAACGAAATGAGGGCCCCATTATGAGATTCTTGTTTTTTCACCTCCTGAAATTAATAAATTGCATTTCCCTGCTACTGCTCTCATTATTCTTCATTAGGTCATTGTAGATGGCTGAGTTATCTTCATTACTTTCCCCATCCTGTCCTCGATGTAGGGGTCTAATTTTGGCCGGCCCGGCCCGGCCTCGGAGGGCTCACGCCAAATCTTCGGACTGGGCCAAGCTTTTTCATCAAAGGGGTCGGTCCAGGCCCTAGGGGTAGTGAGCTCGGGCTAAGGCCTCGGGCCCTGGTTTTGGGCGGGCCTTGGGTTTTTTGGTTTTTTTTTTCTTTTTTCTTTTGATTTTTTTGTTTAATTTGTTATATATGTTTATATTTTTATTACTTTTATAGTTATTTAGTTTATAAATTTATAATATAATGTTAGTTTACTACTTTATTAATAGTAGT
>JAOTRH010000024.1:1050080-1064999 GCA_034768845.1 Heliamphora exappendiculata | reverse complement strand
TTTTACAAATATAATAAGTCTAAAATATTAAAATATTATATTTATCTCTAATTTTTCTTTTTTATTTCTTATATTTTATATATTTAGTTATCTTAATTTATCAACTATTATTTTGTATTTATTATATTATTTATAATTTTTATTAATATTATTCTTTTAAACCTTAAAAATCATACTCGAAAAATCCCCGTACCCACCCCGTTCCTTGCTATTTCTCTAATATTTTTTTTCGTTCCCTCCCCGATCAAATAGAGGACAGGAAAGGGAGAACTAATCTCTAGTCCCGTCCCGCCCCATTGCCATTTCTATCTATATTCAACATTTAGTGGTTGTAGTTTTTTTATTTTTTTTAGTCGCACAACACGTACACGTACACGTACACGCACACGCACACGCATTCCCACTCTTATCTTACTTTTACTAAGATTTGAACTCTCCACCTTTTATTTGGGAGGAAAAGACTTATATCATTGGGTCAAATGCTAGTTGGTAGTAGATGCAAACTTAAAAACGTGGAATGAACCACTTGGTCGGAATCTGTTTCACGAGGAAGATGCTAATCTGATCTTGTCACTACCTATTAGGCTTTTGGACAAGAGATAAACAGAGCTAGAGCTACTCGGGGAAGGGCCTTTTCACTGTAAAATCTGCCTGTCATCTGGCAAAACAAACCCAATCAAGTAGCTCAATTCCAACTGGCAATGATTGAAGCTCGAACAATGAGAACAAAAAAAATCTATGGAAGCAAGTATGGTCCCTTAAGGTTCACCCGAAAATTTGGCTTTTTTATGTGTAAATGCTTTAATGACATACTGCCTTCAAACTCTAAACTAGAAGCTAGGAAGGTGCCCGTGGATCTAATTTGCCTTCAATGTGGTACGGAACGAGAATCTTTAACCCACCTTCTCCTTTATTGCTTTGAATCCCAAAAAATATGGCTTCTTTCTCCATTTGGATTATCAATTTTTGATCTAGAGAGATGTCACACCCTTCAAAATTGATAGATACTTCTACGAAGCCAGAATAGAGGGGCTAATAAGAAAAAGATGCTTGAATATAGCATCCTTTGTGTGTTGGTGGATTTGAAAGACAAGAAATGCCTTGTGTTTTAGCAACAAAAGATGGGAAGCGAATGAGGTTTGGTCAATGACCATAGCAGAGTTTTATTGAGTATGTCAAGACCAGTTGGACAGGTAAACAAGAAAGGATGAGGAATTTCTTATAAACTCCTTGTGATCAAGCATGGATGGCCTCGGAGCAAGGTTGTTTAAAACTCAATGTTGATGTAGCCATATCCATAACATAAAGGTGCTCAGCAGTATCTGTAGTGGCATGCTATCAAGAAAGATCTTGGACAAGGCTAAAAGTCAAATTTTATAAAGAAGTTCATTCACCTAGAGTTGTAGAATGCTTAGCTATTCAGGGAAGTATGATTATGGCAAAACAATAAGGTCTAGCAAGTATTGTAATTGAATTAGATGCCCAAGATATCGTCACAAGCATTCAACGAAACGATGAGCTTAGAGTGGATATATCAGTACCTAGGCGAGATAGTAGATCCTCAAGAAAAAGTTTCAAGTTTTCTACTTTCGTTCATGTGAAGCACTCTTGTGACGAGGCTCCAGATTAATTGAGGTGTTTCGCAAAATACTGCTAATAACTTTTAGTTTTCTATTATTAATTTTAGGTATAAATTATAAATTTTTTTAAATACACATAACTTCTACTACAACTTATAACTATTTTTTCTTCTATTTCGGTTATAAGTTATAATCTTTACAAAATACTCACGACTTCTGCTACAAACTACAATCTATAAGCTATTAGTTTTAGTAATGCCAAACATCACTAGTGTGTGCCGTCACGTACAAAAAATAAATATTTATACTCCTTAAGTTAACAAGTAATTCGTCAAATAATAGTTATGTCCGAATATCGTTCCAATAGGAACCGTAAGGCTAAATCACAAATTTCTATGACTTAAAACTCGATTTGATTTGTCAATCAAAATATTAGTTTGTTTGTTTAATCTAAAAACTGGAATTAAATAAATTGAAAATAAAAGTTTAGATTTTGATGAGAGAGAAAGATCTTAAGAATTCAATTCCACACTAACCAATATTTTAGATTCGTTAAGATTCTGTTTTTTTAACATAATTCAACTTGATTTGGTCCTACTTATAAGCCTAACACGGATGATCAAGAGGATACGGTTCGATCTAGACTTGGCATAGTCTATCTAGACTGGCACGAGTCATCTGTGTAAAATTCAGCACGATCCGTCCTATCGCGGCATAGACTATCTCATGTTTAGATAGAAACAAGAAGTAAAACAGTTGTATGATCTCGTATTCACAATCATAGAAAACAAACACGAAAACTAGATTAAAACTTTAAAAACTTGTTAATAAACACTTAACGTATCAAAATCATACAACAAAAGTTGAAACTGTATTAAAAAAGTAGAAATCAAAACTATCATAAAGTACCGTCTAGGGTTTTCATCTAACCCTAAGATAAAGAAGTTAACCGATCATGTTACGACTTTAATTCATGTAGAGTTGATAAAAGATGGAATTCCGGGCCTACGATCTTCATCTTCTTGTCACTTCCTGGGCCTCGGCTGTGGCCTCTATGTGCCTCTTTTAAATTTGGAATTTCAAGTTATGAAATTATGTGCCCTAGCTGCTTTTATATAGTAACTTGCGCCTTAGGATTTCAGAATCACGCTAGACTTAAAATACGTGTCCCATCCGGACGCTTGCCCGGACAGAATTTTTTGTCTGGATGCATCAATCTGTCCGAACACTCTTGGTTCGTCCAGATGGACTTTTTGAAAAATACCAATTTTTTCCTTTTTCCAAACTTTGTCCCATTTTAAACTCGATTTTTTACCATCTTGTCACTTCTTATGTTAACACAAGAACGCTACTAAAACATATTAATAAACATATAATCGAGACTTAATTTAAAGTTGAAGGAAAATGGCAGAAGCCTACGTTCGGGTCGGGTAGAGACCCACGAAGCGGAGGCCCAAAATCGAACCACTAGGAAGCCTCAACTCGGCCCTGAAATCGTATTAAATGCTCTGTCATGGCATTAAATGTGATATGACCGAGATGGGATGACATTAAATGCTATTGGAGATGAATGTGTCAGCATTAAATGTGCTGCCCCTTCAAGGGAACAATTTAATGCCGACAGTTCGGCCACAAGGACGGGCTGAATTCTGAGCATTTATTGTGATCTGAGCGGCCGAGTTTCGATATTTTATTGTGATCTGACCAAAGCCCTGTTGATGTTGTCAATACGAATGACATAAGGCAGATGGATTGAGACATCTTGTGGGGATGACTTAGAATGATAATTAGAGTGGAGGAAAGAGAACATGAAGGATGAGGTATCCATATAAAAGAGGGGAGATACAAGTAAAAAAGGGGGCAAAGGGTTTTAACGAAGTTCAAGTTCATCGTTTTTACCCAATTTCTAACTTGATCGTCGGATAGGCGCCCGGCAACACGCCGCCGGTTAGCTCATGTGTGTTTGTCTTTGCGGAGGTTAATTTATTGACAGGGTTGATCGGGCCGAATTCTACTCTGAAATAAGTTCAATTTACAGGACTTCGCCGTACAAAAGTAATTCAAGAGATTAAAGCGGCGCTTTTACAAACCGATCAACTATTAATACGCTAATATAATCTCATATATAGAACTTGTGAGGTTTGGACGGGCGCTATGCTTAAGTGTGTAAATCGTTCTTCATCTTATAAGCCGTTTGGTCCTTCTAAATAAAACTCCATCTTTAATTTTATTTAAAAAATAATATTTTTAATCTAAACACACTTTATCCCTTTATCCAAACATGCTTAAATGGACAAGTACGATTAGTACGAAACAGTATGACAACCTTGACGAGATCAATGATATATATATATATATATATGTATACAAATTTCAACGTACTGTTTTTCCAGTGGAAAGTCATTGTCCAAGTAAGCGAACAAGCAAATCAAATGAATTGCATCTTTTGAACGTCAAATTAGCGCAATCAAGCGTTGTTGAGATTTTTAGTTTATAGATTATAATTAAAATTAAAAATATAATATAATTTTTTAAGTAAAAATAATAAATAATAAATAAAGTTTTAAAACTTATAACATGGAGTAATAAAACGTAATTGTTAATTTAGCATCTCAAACAAAAATTATAAATAAAAAAATTGATTTGCCTCGAAATTTTTAAAAATAAAAAAATGATTAAATAATAAAAACAGATAACTAAAGACTAAAATAATTAAATTAAAATAAGTTAATAAATTATGACGTTATTTATTCAAGAGGTCTTGCAAATCTTAAATACATTTATTTTTTTTTTATGAAGCTAATTATTTTTGTTTACTCATTAATCTATATTAATTAGTTGTGTCAAATAATGTTAGGTGAATTACATTGAGGTGTATGTGATTTTTGATAAAAATATAAATATTTTATTTATTTTTTAAAATATTACTGATCTCTGTGTCAATGTTTTTGTCCTAATACCATTAATGATAATAGTAAATTTACTAATTTAACCCCACCATGGATGAATCTCATTTTTTCTCTCTATACACTCACAGTGCTTTTCTTCTCTTTTATTTCTCCTCTACTGGTGAGAGTTTTGAAATTGCGAATTAAACAGAATATGATCCCGAATTAAACAGAATTCAAACTTGGAATTGCGCGATTGTATATCAATACGAACCGATACAGAATCTACTACTTCCATAGCATTTAAATTCAAAAAAAAAAAAAAACACGTTCCAGATCCAGATTCTCAAGAGCTGTTAACAGGAACGAAGCTATTAAGATCATCTCCAACCCCAAACTCTGTTTTAGAGAATGAAAAAGATATTTCTTTAATTTAACAAAAATAAATTTCCAACTTTACTCTTTATCCAGACTCCAATCATAATAATCTCCAAAATACATCTCTACATAAAGAATTTTATGTGGTTGGAGTACCTTTTTCCTCTAAGATTGCGGCGATATGGAAGGTTCCCATTTCTTACTGTTTTGACAAGCAGAAGATTGTGTGATTGCAAAGCCGTGAACTGGGTCTCAATATTAAAAACGCAATCCAAAGCCTGCAACTCCGGCAACCTTCACCGTCAACGCCGACGTCTTCCTCGCCGGCTCAATGCTAAACACGCTCGGCATCAACCCGAACGACTGCGATCCGTCGCCGTATTGCGAGGCCAGAGAGCCTATCGGCTTTGAGGCAGAGGACACCACGGAATTGAAGGGAAACCTAGGGTTTTGCATCGAGGAATTGGGATTTGATCATGGACAGCGATTCTCGTAGGAGTTAGGTGGTGGTCCCATCATTACACCTGACGCCGCTTGCGGTGGTTGTTGCGGCGGCGGCACTGCCAACGAGTTTTTTGAGCTAGTTCTGTTTTAATCCTACTCATATTTGACAAAACCAGATATTCTGTACCACATATGGCTTCTCCTTGTAAGTTATATTAGCAATTTCGAGGGTTAAGAACTCAAATACCATGTTTTTGTGTTTACTGAAAAATGAAAACCAGAAACAATAATTAAAAAAAAAAAAAAAAAAAAAACGATGCCAATAATAGCTGTATTACTTGTGCAAATTTATTTCTTACTGGAATCGGATAAAAAAATGAATCTTTTGACACTTGAAATTTTCTCAAACCAAACAAGCAAATTTTTTCTAAAATGAAAGTTGGTTTGGGATTGTTATCTACTTGAAAGTTGAAAAGAGAGAGAGAGAGAGAGAGAGAAAGAGAGAGAGAGATGAAAGATGAAACCCGAGTGAGTGAAAAATGAGAATATTTTAAATAAATTAGACAGAGTAAATATTTTTTCGTTAAGAAAAATAAAAATAAACTGTTCAGATAAATTGATTTATTTGGCTTATAAATAGTCAAATAAGTTATGTCGTTTGACTTATCAAATAATAAAGTCAAATAATAAAAAATAAGTACATAAGCCAATAAGCTAAATAAGCCAAAATAAACAAGATTTTAACCAAACGAAATAACTTATTTAAGTAAATAAGTTAAAAATAAATAAATAAATAAAAATAAACTAAATAAATAAATAAATCAATTGTCACCCAAACAAAATGACTTAGTTGTATTTTTACTTTTTTACTAATAAACAAATAAACATGTCACCCAAACAAGGTCATTATTTTAAATAAATTAGACAGAGTCAATATTTTTCTGTTAAGTGGATATTTAACAGTTAAGTAATTTTGATACAGACAATTAAACCATATGAAAGGGCCATGCTATTTTAAAAAATAAAAAAGTATTTTTATTTTTATTAAAAACTTCAAAAAAAGTCATGGTCATTGACTCAGTAATATTTTGGGTAAATTACACTAAACTCCCTAGAAATTTTGCTCAAATACAATTAATTTCACTTTTTTGGACAAATTACACTTATCTCCCTTACAAGTTTAAATGTTGTTACAGTCAATCCCAAACTGTTAAAATTCCGTTTGTCTCATTTAATTTATTTCAATTTTGTCCTTTAAAATGCAGCAACCTTTCTTCTTCTCTTTTTTTTCTTTTTATGAAGTTTATAAAATAATAAAATGATAATTTAAATTCGCCAGAGTAATTTACCTGCGATTGAATCTGTTAACTAGCTATATTAGGTCGCCGAACTAAAAACCTGTGATTTATTTCTTTTTTTTCTTTTTATTTTTTTTTAACCCTAACACAGAATTAATGTTGTGGTAAATTTGTCTTTTTATTCATTCCGTTAACGACATTAATTGCCAAGAGATACCAGTATAATTTGTCACAAAAAATAAAATTA
The DNA here is from genome assembly GCA_034768845.1 of Heliamphora exappendiculata. Taxonomy (NCBI): domain Eukaryota; kingdom Viridiplantae; phylum Streptophyta; class Magnoliopsida; order Ericales; family Sarraceniaceae; genus Heliamphora; species Heliamphora exappendiculata. The sequence continues at coordinate 1,058,164 of JAOTRH010000024.1, read as the reverse complement.
ACTGTATTTAACTAAAATTTCATGAAAGCTCAGTGTAATTTACCTTAATATTTTACATCTTCTCAATTATGGTATATTCAGCTGACCAAGCGGGCAAGCACGAGTCTCCTAAAAACCACACAGACAGTTTAAACCTTCTTGCATTTGAAAATGACCCTCATTTAATCGTGTAGCTTCTAGAGAGCTTGTAGCACAACGTGCATAAAGGCTTTATGCGGTAACCAATATATTTTTCTCAAAAAAAAAAATCCTATTTACTATTTCATAGAAAATAGGATTAGGTTATCCTATATGATTGGTCTACGTGGGACCGTCCCCTTCAAGTTGACCAAATTTATTTGCATTAAGTTATGCTACATGATTTTAGGTACAGATATCGAGTTTGGGTATGGATCAAAATATCAAATTAATTAGTTAACATGCAAAGGACGAATACAGGAACACTTCTAATTCTCATAAAAAAGAATACTAAAATATGATAAAATATTGATGTTCTTAATATATTTTTAAAAATTTTCAAGATAAATAATATTTACAAAATTTATTGAACATTTTATGCATAATAATAGAGTTCATATATAATTTTAAATTTAAATTACTAAATATGCTTTCTAAATAAATTTCTAAGTAAAAATATTAGATCTGTCTCATACTTTTATCCGAATGTCGAGTGTCTACCGTTAGAACTTTATAACTTCGTTTGATATCTTAATAACTTAGAGTTAGATTGCACTAAAAAGTTTAATATAATTCAATCTCCTCTATTTTTCCAACTAAAAGTTTGTACAATAGAGTCTCCTTGCTTATCTATATGATTAATCCTCTTTATTGGACAATTGAATAAATTATTCAGTATGTAAAATATTACACCGGGAGAACTAACTAACGCTATAGGAATTGTGATATTAAGAAAAATTAAAATCTTTGGATTGCCTTTTACTTCATGTAGTGGTTAAAAATAATTATATCTCATAATTCAATTGTAAATAATATAATTCAAACCCACCGTGTAATTAATACAATCTAATCTCATCATTTATTAATACAATCTAATCTCATCATTTATTTTATCTCATCGTATACATAATACAATCCAATCCCTTCAAAGATGAAACAAGGCCTATAGTAGAGTTCATAGAACTAATGTGGAAAGAATAGATACCCATATATGAGTGAACTTTACTTGCAGAATGGTGGAGATTGGAGAAAACCTTTCTCATCACTAAAGTAGGATCACCAACTCTGGACTTCACCCTCCAACCAACATGCTCATCAGGCCTAAGTAGGATAGCTGCTGTGTTGGTCATCTTACAAAGATCCCACCATGAGGACCAAATTGGCATTTGACTAATTCAATCCCACCCTCTAACCAATACAATCTAATCCCATCATTTATTTTATCTAATTGTATAATTCAGAACGGGTCTTATCTGATGTCTAACTAATACAATTTAATCCCATTATTTATTTTATCTAATAGTATAAATCAAGGCCAGCCCTTGTGTGGAGGCAACAAGGCGGCTTCATTGGATCCAAAATTTTGCTAAAAAATAGGGTCTCAAAATTTTTAGTACCTCTAATTTTGTATAAAATTAACTAAAAACTTTATTAGAATTAAAAGCCCAAATCCAAATTCAAAGACCAAAAAAAGTATAATATATGTTGAAGTATTTTACGATTGTTTTGATATGTTCTAAATATATAAATTATATATTATATATTAAATATTGTTAACTATACGTGGTAAAATTGTCTCAAAAAAAAATTTTCAAATTTAAAATTAATCAAATATAATTTGTAGTCAAACTATGTAAAAAAGACCGGATGAATCAATAAAATTGTCCTTAAAAAATGATAGATAACTTTAACTATGCCTTTTTAATTGATAATTTTACGGCAAAATGCAAAAAAAATATTATTCAAGTAATTATTTGCTACTACTAATTTATTCAACTTTTTTACTTTGTTTTGATATTATAACTTTTGATTTTCTTTGATCAACATAGCTCTTGATTTTGTTCCATATTATTTTGGTTGTAAATTTGATGTTGGTGAAATGTGAAATAACTAGACAATTTGTTTCTTTTAAATTTTTGTAATGGTTTTATGTTTCAAAGTTTATGCATATAAAACTTTATAGGGCTTTTAAATGTGTGTCTAGAACCCTCTCTTAATCAGGGCCAACCCTAACATAAATAATATAATCCAATCTCTTCAAAAATAATTTGAAAACCAAACAAGGCCGTTGCATTTAGTAGAGTCCATATAATAGAAACCTAAGAAGCACGGATAGATGCCTAGAAAGCACATATATGAATACGAATACGAATACAAAATACGAATATAATATTATACGAATAAAACAATATGAAAAAATTAAAAAATATGATACGAATACGGCTAAGATACATTTGTAAAAAATATTATTTTTTTATTTTTAGTAATATATTGTTTATAAAAATAAAACCCAAAGTAAGAATAAATGCATTTGGTTGTTGTAATCGAGCATTTAATACATGACAAATAATCAAAACATTAGAAATTAAAAATAAATCACAAGCTCATCACGTATTAAAATTAATATAGTAAAACATATAATAAATTAAAATTTTAAAGTAAAAAATGCCCAAAGAAAATTAAAAAATATAAAAAAAATAGAGCCTCACATATTCCTCCCGTATCCTCTCTATCTCCCACATATCCGAGCCATATCCAAAATTTATAAAACTAAAAAAAATTATTGGATACTCATTTGGTGTATCGGATATGTATCCTGCTATATTTGACGCATATCTGTATCCAATATGTGTAGTGGCTTATTTTGAAGTATCCGTGGTTCATAGATAGATAGCTATAGATGAGTGAACTTTACTTGCAGAATGGTGTTGAAAACCTTTCTCATCTCTGAAGTAGGATCACCAAGAACTCTGGACTTCATCCTCCAACCAATATGCTCATCAGGCCTAACTAGGATAGCTCCTCTGTTTGTCATCTTACAGAGATCCCACCATGAGGACGAAGTTGGCGTTTGCTTAACTTCCACGACATCTATGAAGTTCTTCCATGGTGTCAATTCTGCCTCGCTTCCTTTTTCAACTCCATTAATGGCGTTGTGTGGCCAAATCACACACACTTTGGCAGACACTTCGAATTCCTCTGCCACCTTCAATGCTGCGTGAGCAAGACAGTAAGACGACTCCACTGGTGCTATAATGAGAAGAAACTCAATTTTGTCTCCAGATACAAGATCCAGTGTAGAGTACGTCTCCTGCAAAAACATCCTCATTCGTTAAGCAGATAAAAATTGGGAAAAGGAAAGGATTATTATTCTTTTGGGCTCTGTTTTTTTGTTTTTGACGGAGCACATATAAAACGTTTTCTGAATTTATTTTTTTTTCATGAAAAGCATTTTCCAGTATTTGGTTGCGAGACTAAAAATAATGGTGCAAGTGGTTGTGATAGTATTAATATGGGTGGTGGTGGAGGCGGTGGCAGTGTTGGTGGTGGTGGCGGTGGCCATGGTGCAAGTGGTTGTGAAAGTATTAATATGGGTGGTGGTGGAGGCGGTGGCAGTGCTGGTGGTGGTGGCAGTGGCCATGGCGATGGCAGTGGCGGAGATGGTGGTGGTTGGTGGCGGTGGCGACGGTGAGGTGGTGATGGCAATGGAGGTGGTTGGGGTGATGTAGTCATGATATGTCTCATTAGCTACGGAAAACGTTTTTTGGCATGAAAAAGAGAAATATTTTTCGTTGACTTTAATTTTTGTTGTTCCAAACACTAAAAAAATATTTTCTGTCAAAACAAATGGAGACTAAATTGACCTTTGGGAGCAAAGCCAGCACTACCAAGTTATGAGTTGCTGAATGAACAAATGGAATCAAGAGCTCACAGATTCAAGAATCACAACTCATAAACAAACATGGCTGGCATGTAGGCACATTATCTAGCCACCAAAATAGATTTGGTACACACCAACTATCGCATACATGCACGTGTAGACACATAATTTCCCGTGTAAAGCAAAACATACCTCGCTTGACAGGTTCGACAATGCCCGAACATTCATATGAGGCAGCCTTGATCCGGGATTTGCCGATGGAACATAATCTCGCTTACGACCTGTAGGAGTTTCTGGTGATTCCAAGCCACTACCTTCGTCGGGAACAAGTGCTCCTTGAAGATACCTAACACATGCACAGGCTGACTTTAAAACTTTGAAAGGAGAAATAACTAAACCATCACAACATTTTAGACAAATTTCTCATCAGCAAAGCCTAATGCGTGATTAAATACTTCAGGCTAGTCAGATTAGAACAACCAGCATTAGATAATTGGTGGTGTTTGGCATTGTTGAAACTAGTAACTTATAGCTTGTAGCTTCAAGCAAAAGTTGTAAATGTTTAGTAAAAATTGTAACTTGTAGCGGAAATAGATGAAAAAATAATTATAACTTATAGCAGAAGTTGTGTATATTTAGTAAAGATAGTAGCTTATAGCTGAAATTAATAGTTGAAACCTAAAAACTACTAGTAGTAGCTTTGCCAAACACCCCATTCATTTAGTATGTCAACAATCTTCATACACTCTGTTCAGTTGTCTCGAAAATTGTACTGTGAGTAATTCGCGAGTAAAAGTGAAATGAAGGAGAAGAAAGGAAAAGAAAAACATAAAAGAATTAATTTCCATTACATATTTAGTTTGCAAGAAATTAGTAAAATTTTAATTTTTAACTTTCCCATAATACATAATACTGTACTTTTTACATGATCTATTTTGTAGGAAAATGTTTTCCGTGGGAAACATTTAATGTTTCCCGCAGGAAAACTGTGATCTTAAAATGATTTCTTTTAAAATTTCTAAACACACACAGGAAATAAAATGATTTCTTGACCTTTTTCCTTTCCTTTTCCGTCAAATGAACCAAGCCTAGGACTCCTAAAATTAGCTACAGGCTACAAGTACAAAAGATAAGCTTAAATCTATCATCTATGAAAATTCCCGGGACAAACTAAAAAGGCTGAAAATTGAGGAAAAAGTACAATTTTATAGATGCAAATAAAATGATATCATGCCAGTACCTAAAACCAAGATCCTCAGCAGGGAACTGGAGCTGAAGACTCTTTCCTTCTTCAAATATACGCCTCATTTTAGCAAGCCTTGAAGATCCAAGTGGGTTGTTCTCATTCAAAACAAAATCTGACAGCTGTGCACGACCAATAGAGAAAATTCCCTCTAAAATGCCCCTCTGCAGTTCATATGGTAATATGGAACCAACCCCGTGATTAATTGCTTGATGCACTAGCAAAAAACCAACAATTATTAAATATGGAAATCATATCAGTATAAATATAAACTGATCGAACCAGAAGATTTGGTAAGTGTTGAAAAAGATTCAAAGCAATGAACTACTTTCACTTACATGAGTTTGCAACAGTTGGATCAAGGCCAAGTGCAGCTGGAACTGCCATGGCTGCTTTAAAATTTTGGATACTGAGTGCCGTATTAAAAATTGCAATCTGAAAATGGTCAAGGAACGAAGGTTCAAATATGCATGAGATTTCAAATACATAGGCAACACTATGGAAAAGAAAAACAATATATAAAAGACAAAACTGATACCGGACGGCGTTCCATTTCATAAGTCCGAAAAAGTGAATATGGAGAAACGCCTTTGACAACAGAAGCCAACTTCCAGGCAAGATTATGAGCATCTTGAATACCAGTATTCATTCCTGACAAATCACACACTGAGTCTCGAATAATCTCTTTTTTTTTCATATTGATGTAAACCAAGAAGCATTAATAGATAGATATATGTGTGTGTGTGTGTGTGTGTGTGTGTGTGTGTATAAATCTTTTCTTCATATTGATGTAAAACAAGGAGCATCCCTTGACCAACCCACTTAAAAGATTGCCGTGCAACAGGGCAATGGGGCCCCTTTCTGCACACCCACTAGAATTTCTATCTGACCATTCAGATTCAGCAATATCAACCTATACATTATTGTCATGCGGCTGCAGGGTACTGGGCCCCCGTCATGGACCACAAACTAGGAATGCTAATATGTAGTTATTCCGCACCATACTGTGGAATTTAAGGCAGAGTGTCAGACAATCAAGTCAGGAGATTCTCTGATCCAAAAACTACCATCAAATTCCAATGCATGAATCAAGTTTCTATCATAGCAAATCCAAGAGAATTACCGATTGCATAAAAGACACATACCAAAACCACCGGCTGGAGGAAAACGATGAGCAGCATCACCAGCAAGTATTATCCGCTCGTCACATGACACGAACTTCTCAGCAACTTCCGCATGCATCACCCATGGTTTTATATCAATCACATCTATGTCTGCAAGCTCTCGGCCAACCAATTTGAAGATTAAACTCTCACACATCTACAACAATTTGAACTCTTTAAAAAGGCAATTCAAAATGTAAACAATAATTATTTCTTAACATTTCAAATTATTCAGCCACACCCCCAATGTTTACTCCACGCAGAAATGAATATAATGTAAATGATGTCTCCTTTTCTCAAACTTTCCCTATATCTTGACCACAAAGGAAACATCAAGCTATCCTCTACCACAGAAAGATAAACCGCAAGGAGAAGAAAGTACCTCACGGGTGAAATCGTCAAGGTTCTGCTGAGGAGGATAGAATGGGATCTAAAAGAACATAAAAAATCAAAGCATAAGTATATGGTACGTGTTACAGCAGTCGTAGTTTAAAACAAACAAATGTGCATATGCTAAACCTGCAATACCTGAAAAACAAATTCTCCTTCCTTGAGATCATGTGCAACAAGAACCCCAATAGCTTCAGTATTAAAAATAAAGAATAGCATACCAGGTCTATCATTGAGTAGGTAATGCCCAAGCTCTCGACTTAAAAAATGGACACTGATAAGCTTTTGCAAGTCTCTTTCGCCTCTCATATCAATTCCTACAAGCTTTCTCACTGTACTTCCAGAACCATCCGCACCAACAAGGATACCACACGGTATAGTTCTCTCCATAGTCTCCCCTCCTTTCAGAAAAGATGCAGTGACATGAATGCAATGATCATTGGCATCAACCGACATGCACTCATGGCCCATTAATATCTCCCTTTCCACAACAGGCCCATTATCAAAACCACCCAATCCTTCAGTAGTACGAACATGGAAATTGAGGTTTTCAAGCTTCTTTATCAATAATCTAGTTATTTTATACTGTGAGAAATGTGCAACAGAGACTGGGCTAACAACTTGCTCAAAATCTGTAGAAAAGAAAATATGAAAGTGATCAAGTTTTCAAATCATGAAAATCACATCTAAACATATCAAAACATTTTATGCTGTCTTAATCCTATGACCATAGATAACAATCAAAAATCACCTAACACTTTTTTTATTCACATCTAAACAGCCGGGAACTAATTCTAGGTGACAGCCGAGAAAGAACCTAACACTTAATCAACCATCATGTTTATGAAAAGATCCACACTTCATATGGAGTAGAAAGGTGGTCATATTTTCTAGTTTCTCCAGTCATACAGGCTAGACAGAGAATGGCAGGGGAGCAAACTCCACCTTCTAAGTCATCATGATGGAATGTTACAGACATTAATCACACCTTGAGGTTGCATATGGTCTACTGACCCAAGGATAGAACCAGAAAGCGATGTACAATAAATAAATTTTCGCCAAAAATCTACTGGTGGTTGGGACCTTTGGATCTCCTCTGCCAGTCCATCCAATTTGCGAAACACCTGGCAAAAAACTGCACATCAAGACAGAAGTACACCACTGATGCATAAGCGCCTTCTGCACCATATCTTATAAGAAAACTCACCTCCATAGATCTATTGTTGATGAAATGTGCCTGAGGGTGTTTAGAAAAAGTCTTGTTCTTCTCCAAAACTGCACATTTGACCCCTATTAAAGGCCATATGATACAAGCAAAGTTAGACAGTGTTTGCATATTCAGTGAAACAATAGAAAATGAAAATCTATGATAAGAAAACAGAGAGAAGAGAAAGTAAATGTATAAATTTGACACAAGTGCATGTACACATCTACTCTGCGTGTTGGGGGG
>JAOTRH010000024.1:1025338-1049980 GCA_034768845.1 Heliamphora exappendiculata | reverse complement strand
TATATAGGCTGAACCAGTTTAATACCTCATATATATCATATATCATATTTTTTGTCTTTCAAGACGAAAGATATCTGGGTTCTGCCGGTCCGAGTTATCGATAATTCGTAGTCCACGCTACGTTCGAGAATTGCATACGAAAATACAGTAAAAGATCTAACTGGAGTTTCAACTCGGAATCAAATTGTAGTTGAAGAATCGATCGACAAAATGTATTTTTCTAAATTAACTTTGCTTGCACGGGTTTTATTTTGATCGTTCGACGTCAAAACTTTTATCTGGAGTCCGTTTCAGCATTTTTTCGTTCAGTTAATTTTTTATCGAAAATCATTTGCAAAAACAATGATATTGACAGTTTTGACTCAAACAAATTGATAACATAGCCGTTTTGTTTTTTTATTTACAGTTATCGGGGTGTGATAGTTTTAAAAATGTTGCTAATTTTGTTTTGCAGACGTTCTAAATTCTAATTTTATAATCATCATTTATTTTCATGTTTGATTAAATGCGTGGATAATGATTTAATTTAAATTTTTTTTAACCACGAAGGTTGATCGTGGTAGATTGAATGTGAACTCTACAGAGATATAGGATCAATGTAAAAATTATAATTTTTCAGTATCTAATTCTTCTATTTTTTTTAAATAAAAAAAATTAAAAAAATTAAAACAAAAACAAAAAAACAAAGAACACGGTGGCGGCGAACTGTCGGGGCAACACTGTATTGGTTGGCTGGGAATCTTTTTCATTAATGGATGCTTGGGATAAGTTGTTTACAACAGCCGTCGATTTTAAACAAATCAACAAGCACCAGTGGAGCCAGTTCCCGAGCAGGCGGCGGCACCCAATCACAAACTGAAGCAGTGATTTCCAACTCAGCAGTTTGCCAAACAATCCAAGCGCACAACAGTGAAGCAATCCAAATCCAGTGGCGCAGTTTTCCACGTAGCAAGCACGGCGCACAACAGTACAAGCGCTATGGTCCGAAACTGTTGCGGCACCAGTTCTTTTTTCCAAAAAGACTGTTTCGCACAAACAGTGCAGCGCAAATTTCGGCTGTTTCCAGCGCTGTTTAAGGAGCAAACAGCAGCTGTTTCCACACAAAAAAAAACGGTGCCAAACGCATCACAATTTTCAGCAAACACGGCAAGGTTGTTTTCCCACAAAACAGCCGAAATTTCAGCAATTTTCCCAGCGCACAACAGTGGCGTCGGTTTCACAGTAGCGCAGCAAGTGTGAGTGGCGCAGTAAGTTTCAGTGCAGCGGGGCTGTTTGGTTGGCTGCGGTTTATTGTTTTGATTGGCCTAAAATTTCTAATAAAGATTGACTGAGGAGTTCTGATGCAATTTGGATACAGAAAATTGGTTCACATACCGATTGAATCTTTGCATTTTATCTTTGAGCGGAAGACTGAAACTCTTTAGAGTTTCTATTCGATTATAAAATTGGGATATTTATATTTATCCTGCATTTAATTTAATTTTTATTAACTTTGTGGATTATAAATATTAATTTTATTTATTATATTAGTTTAATTAATTTAAAATTTTGATTTTAATTAAAATATTTTACAATAAAAAATTAAATTAAAATTTTTTAATTAATTAATTAAATAAAAATTTTAGATATTTTATTTTTTTATAAAATATCACGTTTAAAGATGTTTTTTTTTCAAATCAGATATCTTGAAAAAACGTGGGAATTAATTTTAAATTTTGAATTAATTAAATAAAAAAATATTTAATCAAAATAAATTACTATTTTTTAAAAAATATAAAATAAAAGATAAAATAAATAAATACTTTTAATCACTATCTTACCTAAAAAGTTTAAAAAAAATTATGTATTTATTAAATTTTATTTGTTACACATTTAAGCACGAAAAGATGGTTTGATAAATAAGAATATTTGAAATCGTGTACACGAAAAGATATTTAATTCTTTTAGATCGTGTAACTTTCGAAATTAATAAATTTATTTGAGTAAATTACACTTATCTCCCCTGATATTTAAACTTATTAGAGGGACCTCCCATGTGATCTATGAAATTACATAAAAAAATTTTGAGGTTTAATTTTAACATCAATTGCACCCAAATGTTAAATTTTTGAACAAATTTTTATGATCCAATCCGTTCATTACGTAGAACTCGTCGAGTTTGTTTAGCATGTGAAAACTTAGATTAATCCGACATCTGTAGTTAAGTAATTGAATAATTTTTTTTTATTTATTTATTAGGAGATCTTATTCAATCACTTAGTTACAGTTATCGAATGAATCTAAATTTTTACATGCTAAACAAACTCGACGAACTCAACATAATGAACGGATTGGATCATAAAAATTTATTCAAAAATTTAACGATTGGGTGTAATTGATATTAAAATTAAATCTCATGAGAAGTTAGTATAATTTCAGAGACCACATGGGAGATCCCGGTAATAAGGTTAAATCTCATGGGAGGTAAGTGTAATTTACTCAATTTATTTTAATTAAAAGGATTTTTATAACCCTCAAAAATATTTTAAAATTTTAAGTGAGAAAGAAAATTTATTCACAGATAAATTCCATGGTCTTTATCACCAGTTTGTAGGCGATGCAATTAAACTCCGCGTGTTAGCAATAAGGCCCTCCTCCCCATCAAACAAATTAATTGTGATATTGCAAGTACAAACCTCCTTTAGGGATAATACTGGATAATTGTTAGTGTGGATCACTTCTACGTCTAAAGGGTTCATTGCGAAGCGACTAATTTGGGATTAAGTGATGGTTAACACTTAGTTGTATATAATAGTATCCTCTTCATCTGAGTCATTGCTATTATATACTGAGCTGAAACTATATCAACTATTTAATTTTACTTGGTATGGTCAGTTGCCTAAATAGTAAAATTAAACGAAATTGGCATGTCTGGTCTTATGATGGATAATAGACGTCCACCAATTGTGGCATGCTATTCACAGGTTACTATGCTGTTGGCGAATTAATTTTAAAATAGTAGAGGGAACCAAATTAAAATGAATTCAAAATTTTGCTCATCATAATTAACGACTTTTTAATTATGTGATTCTCAGGATTAAAATGAATTTCATCCCACTCGCTTCAATACTCAAAGAAAACAAACTAACGGGATTGAATTTTGTTAACTAGAAATGTAACTTAGATATAATTTTAACTATAAATGGTATTCCTTCAATAACAGAAAATGTATTTGTTTCTGAAAAAAAGTTTTTGCTTTAGGCCGAAAGGCATGAAGAAAAAAAAAGTTTAGAGACAGGAAGACACGATTTTCAGGGTAGTTAATGGGCTACAGACTAGTGTAAAAAAGTCGAAAGGCAGATGTTTTCACTGCAACTAGACCCAGCACTGGAAAAAGCTATGTCCAGTATTTCTCATAAGGCAGAACAAACAAGGTAATTTTTGTTCACTGGTTGTGAAAATATGTTTAGCGGTGTTATCTATCGATATTTGATGTATAGATACGGGAGCCACTAATCATGTCTGCAATTCATTGCAGGGGTTTCAAAAAATTCGACAACTTAGTGATGAAGGAATTTACTTATATATGGATAATAATACAAAGGTAACAGCAGTTGTAGTAGGAGATGCCACTATCAATTTTTTAGAGATCGAATTTTAATATTGGGGGGTTGTCTTTATGTACCTGTCATTAGAAGGAACTTAGTTTTCTTTTCTAGATTGGCTAAAGACGGATATTTGATTTATTTTAATAACTCTGTGGTTATTAAGGATAATAAACGAATTATTTGTTTTGGTATATTGGTGGATGATCTTTTTCTTGTTACTTCAATCTCTCCTATACTGCAACTAACTGAAACGAATAATACATCTATATTACTATATAAGAGAGAAAAAAATTTAATGAACCAAACGTTTATTTAGCACTTACACTTTGGTCATATTAATCTAAAAAGAATAAATATACTGGTAGCAGATGGACTTTTGAGTTCATTAGAAGTGGAGGCACTTCCAGTCTGTGAATCTTGCTTAGAGGGTAAGATGACCAAAATGCTATTTTCGGCCAAAGGCTATAGAGTTAAAGAACCGTTGGAACTAGTTCATTCTGATATGTGTGATCCTATGACAATCCATGCTAGAGGTGATTTTGAGTACTTTGTCAGTTTCATTGATGACTACTCAATGTATGAATACATTTACCTGATGCACCGTAAGTCTAAATGCTTTGAGAAATTTAAAAAATTCAAGACGAAGGCAGAGAAGTGTTTGGATAAAAGTATCAAATCACTACGATTCGACCGTGGTGGGGAATACCTATTTGGAGAGTTTAAGAACTACTTGTCATCAGAATTGATTACATTCCAGTTGACTGCACCTGGCACTCCACAGCAGAATGGTGTAGCAGAAAGAATGAATAGGACTCTTATGGAGATTATAAGATCAATGATAAGTTATTCAGATTTACCATGTTCGTTTTGGGAACTCGCTTTAGAGACAGAAGCTTACATCCTGAACTTGGTACCTTCTAAGTCAGTACATTCTACTCCCACAGAATTGTGAACCTGACGTATGTCTAGTCTGAAACACATTCGGATTTGAGGGCGTCCAGAACATGTGCTTAAAGGGAACATGGGTAAGTTGGAACCAATGACATAAATCTGTTTCTTTGTGAGGTATCCCAACGGAACGAAGGGTGGTCTATTTTATAATCATAAGGATCTGAAGGTCATTGTTAGCACCAATGCCCGATTCTTGAAAGCGAATTATATTATGGATCACAGGCCTAAAAGCAATATTATTCTGGAAGAACTGATAGAAAATACCAGTAGAACGGAAGAGAAACCACGTGTCACTGATATTCTATTACCTCGTCATAGTTAGAGGATTATCGGGACAGGTACAAATCAAGAACAGGGTGCTAATGCACATGATTCAGATTCTACACAGTCTGTTATTGCTAGTACAAAAATACAGGTAGTACCTCGTCGTAGTGGGAGGGTTGTTCATCAACCTAATCAGTATATGTTCTTGGGAGAGTCGTATGACAAGATCCCAGCAGAACTGGATACCGAGCCATGTAACTACAATGAAGCACTACAAGACAAGGATGCAGATTTTTGACAAATGGCTATGAATTCATAGATAGAATCTATGTATTCCAATCAGGTCTGGGAACTTGTAGAACCACCCGAAGAGATAAAACCCATTGGACGCTCGAACCAAGAAGCCTCAGGAAAATGCAGTAATCTACCCAGAACAATTCTCCCTTAAACGTTCGAATGCGAGAGAAAATGGGAAGTTTCGAATGATAGAAAGGGCGCTACAATCTTGGATGGTTGAGATTTTCCCAAAACACATCGAACCAACAGTTGGGATTGGTGCGCGTGAAACTAGGGTACTTACCCACGTGATGGGTGCCTCGTGTCATAGACGTAGCCGATACACCGCCTTTGGAACTTGCAATCCCACCGTCATTTATTATGAGCCTAGCCCAAAGGTCGTTTTGACGGCTGTACACTTCAATAACGACAACTGAATAGACAGCTTCGAAAATCAAGGACCACCGATGAGCTACCTTGTAGCAGAACCTAAGGGTTGAACCCCACGAGCAGACCATATCCTCTAAGTGCTTATTCTTGACCATCATGAGGTCTCTCGTGATGATTAAGAATAGAGGACCACTGATAGGTATCGAGGATATTCTGGTCAAATCCTAGAGACCGATGAAGAAGTAAGATCGAAATCCAGCTTAGTCCGAATGGGTGAGTTGCTGACTAGGGGAGCCGATGCTGATCAGCAGTACTCTCGGCCCAACCATTTCACAGTTCGGTCAGTGGGATCTTGGTCTGCATAATATTTCAATAGCAAGTGCCACTTGGTTAGCACGAGCGAGTGATGGGCACGCGTCGAGGGGCTACGTATGGGATAGTTAATCAGGATCGTACAACCAGAACCGTTTGGTGGTGGGGACCATTCCACGTGTCTCAAGGACACAGTACAAAGAATCAATCGATAACAAACTATGGGGGCATGGACAGAAGGTAATGATTCTCTTTCTCTCTATGGAATGTAAACTTACCCCTTACTCAATCGGATAAGCCTAACTTGACCGTCGGAGGGGATCCCATCGGAGAGTTTCGGCGCCCCTTCTAACCGTCTGACTGGGTGTTCAGGACTACGAAGGAGACTGATGAAGACAATGCACAATTAAGGACCATTGCGTAGAGATTTTGCACCATCAAATAGTAATAAAGAAATTAAATATTTAATTTGAAATAATATTTTATGAAAAAATTTAATCTTAAATTCTTTCACCATCTATAATCCTACAATTTGTCAAATTTCCTTGCTTTCCTTCTCATAAATCCGTTTTAAATTCCATTAATTTGAACATTGAAATTATATTTCGAAATGTCAAATTCCATAAAATCCTGTGATTCCAACCATAGTGAGAGGTGATGATGTTGGTTAGAAATTATTTTTTAGTTTATAGTTTATGTTTTAGTAAAAAGTTTTTTAAAAAATTAAATAAATGTGTCATTTTTTTGTTCTAATTCTAAATTAACAAATATAAATTTTACTTTTTAAAGTTATAAGTCTACATTTGTAATAAATATTTATACATTTTTTTAAAAATTATAATCACATCTTTTTAATTATAATCTAGTTTATAATTTTAGTTACACCATGCAAGCTCAGTATTACGAAAAGTTGAAATGTTAAACTATGACACTCATTTTATTGAATGCATATTTTAATGAATCAAAAATACCATGACCATTCGTAAGAATGACAATTTCATTCGTACCGCTCTGTCCGCACGTCTTCACCCCCTTATATATGGCTTTTTTTCTACTAAATAACAAACAGGGTAAAAACACTATTATATTATTTATAACTCTTATTAATTTCACTCCGATTAGAAATTATTTTTTAAATATCTCGCTACTTTTTCAATATTTTTTCAAATTCTCACTCCAATGGAGATGGAATACCTCCTCCTTGCCCCATTGCAATCCTGTCAATTCTCATATAGATGTTGATGGGTTGCTAATGACATTTCAATTTCATTAGGCATATGGATTGACTGAATCAACTGGAGGTATCTCGCGAACGCTGAATCCAAACGAAAACCATAGATTTGGGGCATCCGGCCGTCTCATGGCGCATTGCCAAGCGAAAATTGTAGATGTTGAGACTGGCATTGCTTTGCCTCCTTCGAAGCAAGGCGAACTTTGGGTTAGAGGCCCAATCATAATGAAAGGTAATTTCATGTCATTCTCCTCAAGTTTGCTCTTAGATTTCCGCTCCAATTCATATTTACGGAAGAAAAAGGAGCAGTGTGGAATTATGATATTATTAGTCTAGTGTTTGGTTCAATGTAATGGTTATACACAGGAATTTGATGACAATTCTTTGTTATTTGACTTGGAATTCATATTCTATTAAATAGAAAAATAGTGGTTACTTCTGAATTTGACATTCAATCTTTTTTTACTAACCAAACATTGGAATGAATCTTTTGACGGAATTGTGTTATTTCACCGTTTATTCCAATAAATCAATCATAATAGAGAGTTTCATGGGTTGTTTCTGGTTTTACTGTAGGTTATGTGGATGACAAAGAAGCAACTGCAACGACTCTTGATTCAGAGGGATGGCTAAGAACTGGGGACATCTGTTATTTTGACAGAGAAGGATTCCTGTATGTGGTCGATCGTATTGAGGAGTTAATCATATGCAAAGGTTATCAGGTTATGTCTATGCACCTCCCACTCCTTTTGCAAGTTTTAATCCAAGAACTGTTGATCAAATCTCTTTGAATATTAACTATTTTTTCCCCTCTTCCTTTGAATACTCACAGTGAGTGCCAATTTTTGCATTCCATTAGGTTGCTCCAGTGGAGCTGGAAAATCTGATTCAAACCCATCCAGATGTTGTTGATGTGGCTGTGGTTCCGTGAGTATTCCCCACTTGCCTAAAATTTATCATACTGCCTTTTAGTTGGAGAAATTATTCGTTGTCACATACGCCACCACAGCAGGCCTCTTACGCAATACCGCAAATCAATTAAAATTCGTCAATAACACAATGTGTCATATTTTGATTTGTAGTGAATTTTAATTAGTTTGTGGCACCACGTAACAGACCTGACGTGGTACTGCATGTGGCAATAAATAATTTTTTGTCAGTAGGGGTAAACAAAAAAATATATAAATTGCATCACTCCAAACAAAAGAAAAAGGTTTATTTGATTGAGGGATTTAGTTTGATTACAAAGATATGATAAACTAAATACCTGGATTGGTTTATGGTTTTAACAAATTAGGATGAATTTAAACTCAATACAATAACTCTATGCACGTCACATGCTAGTCTACATCTCCAAAAACCCTCCTAAAATAGTACATAGTTTTCCACCATACAAGTATCACACGTTTTGAAGAAAAATAATACAAAAACCCATTTTTAAAAGAATTCATTCAGGTTAAAGTTGAATACTGAATTTCTATTACATATCTCCACTTTTCCCTAACCCCTTGATCTTCGGTTTGATTTTTTACAGCTACTTATTCATTTCCTAGTTGATCTTCTTTGTGAATTTGGTGATCATACGACACAAATTGATCTACTTTTTCATTACCTAGTTGATCTTCATTGTGAATTTGGTGATCATATGACACAAATTGAAATAGACTAATCTAACCAAACCAAACCAACATTTACGGTGGGTTTGATTAGGTGTCTCTTCTCAATTAAATTGGTTCGAATTACAAAATCGGCCACCCTGATGTGCATGTTTCGATTTGAATTAAAGCTTCTAAACCGAACAAACCGATCCACTTGCGCCCCTATATATATGCTTACTGATTCATATATAGAGGAATCAATTATAAAATTTTGCAGGTACCCTGATGAGGAAGCCGGTGAAGTACCAATTGCATTTGTGGTGAAACGACCAGAGAGCACCATTGATGAGTCACAGATAAAGGGTTTTGTTGCCAGACAGGTAGTTTCTTAACCAAGACCCTAAACTAGTAACAATCAACCACCATTCTTTTTCTATCACTCGTACACTTCCTTTTTTTAAAAATATATTGTTGTAGGTTGCTCCGTGCAAGAAAATAAGGCATGTCATTCATGGATTCGATATCCAAAAATGCTCCCGGTAAGGTGTTGAGAAAAGAGTTAATCAAGCTCGCATTATCGGGCGTTTCATCAAAGTTATGACTCCTAGTATTTCTTCATTGTGTTGTGGAGTTTGAAGATTTCTTCATCGCCTTGTGGAATTTGAAGAAAAATAATTTGTTGTTTCATAGGGAAGAAAATGCAGGCATGCTTCTTCGTAATATTTGCAATCAAAATAATAGATCAACATCTCCTTTAAAATGGCTCAATTTAAATGTTTAGAAGAGCCTTCTATGAATTACATTTTTTTGTTTCCACCTCTTGAGTCTTGCCTAAGATTACAAACAAACAGAGAAATAACTGTGGATAGTAGAAACATGAATATGCTGTGCTGAGCAGATTGTTCCCATGAGGATAACTTTACTGGAGAATTGATCATGTGCCTATTGACAAAAGCGGTGCCATCCTAGTTTTGTTTCTCTAAAAAGCAGGTTTTTTTTCTGAAAAAAAAAATAAAGTTCTCGTCATTTTTTTATTCTCTTTTCATATTTTGATAAAAAAATCATTACTTTTTGAATTTCTCTTGAATAGAACAATTTAGAAGGTAAAAAGATTGGAGCAAAAATTTTAAAAGCTCATTAAAATAAAAAATTTCTAAAAAGTTGATTAATTAAAATACTTAATGGATTTGGCTTTTCTAGAGTTCCCATTGTGAATTGTACTGTACAATTATGACTGGTGGGCTCTATTTTGATCGTACTTTGATGATTCATACTGTTTACTTTATTACTCTTACTGTATAGAACATTTATGTAAAAAAATTAGGTTGATTAGATATCACTCATGTATAAACAAATCACATTTGTCATCACATTTGTCTTTTTAAAAAAAATAACAATATGGTTTATTTTCTTCAAATCAAATGTGATATGTATGATAACGATATTCAATCAAATCAATTTTTTACATGAATGATCTCTACATCGAAAACAATAAAAAAACAGTTTAAATTATTAAAATGGAACCAAGATGCCATAATTATATGGTACAGTCCAATTTCTGAACCGCAGGCAAACTTAACCCATAATTAATTTTCATGGTTGGCTTGCTTGTGGATGTGGGCCTTTGCTTGGATGTGGGGAAAACATATCAGAAGGCTAATAAGATCAGGATAACTATCAATCCCCTTCATGCATTACATCACCCACTCCAAGTCTCCAAAGAGTCCCCATCTCATGGACTCATATTATTTTATTCATTTTTTGTGAATAACAAAAAATGAATAAAATAATTTTTATTTTTTTTCAAATTGTTAAAGACTGTTGTATATTAAATTATATATTATCGAGTCATATTAATATGAGTCGATGATAAATACTTAATAATGACTTGATAGTATACAAACATAGTTAGATTTTTGTTGTTTTGTTGGAATTGATCATGCATGAGATCACAGGCACTAATGGACAATTAAAGTAGGACTAGACGCAGACTGCACATGACTCAACAGCATAGTGTTGTTGGGTCACCAACAGCAGAGAAGCTATATTCTTCTTAAAACACACACACACACATAAATGGATGTATAATAAGAGCCATAAGACCAAATGAAGAATTATATTATAGGGTTAATTACACGAATGCCTCTTTAATTATCATCGAGTACCACTTTATCTCCCTCAACTTTAAAACTATACATTCAAGCCCTTCAACTATTTAATTTGCATCACTTTCACCTTGGTAAGTGGAAAACACTTTATACAATTTTTTATAATTGAAGAGACCGAATATATGGTTTTGAAATTAATTAGGTAAAATGATATTCAATGATAATGAGGGGGTATAAGTACCTTCTAAAAAGACTAACATACAAAAAAAAACCACCTTTTGTTTGTAACTTAAAGTTATGGGTAACTAAATAAATTTTTTTATTTTTATATAGTTTAAAGTTTAAATTAAAAAAAGCAAAAATCCAACTTAAAACAAAGTTTCTAGACGGGCATTGAATTGTAAAGGAAAATGAAGAGTTAAAAGATAAGGTAAGAAGAAAATACGATGCTCAGTGCCCAAGCTCTTGTAGGATGGCATCACCGGTTGTGTGAAAGAGGTAATGAGAAAAGTGCATTTAGAAACCAATTCCTTTCTACTTTGTCTAGAAAACTCCTCTCATCAATCAATCAAATGAATATACAAGATAACAAAACTAGGGATTATATCTAAGGAAATACTAAAATCTACACGTGCACGTAATACAAGGCATCAGCCAAAAAAATACCCAAAATTCTGTAAAAGCTGGCCTCAATGGTTGAGTTGACACTTGTCTCCTACATCTTTGGAGCACAGAGTTGCAACCTAAAAAAGTGTAAGGATGATATGAAGTTAACACAATAGATGGAACTTTCAAATGGTGTCATCCCTCCCAGCTCTCATAAGCTACAAAACATAATAGTCAAAAGAGAATTGAACTCACTAGCCACTTTGACAATCCAACACTTAAGTGCTAGCTCTTTGCTTTACGAGCAAGAAAACGATCCCGAGCTGCTTGTATCCGAGCATCACGGTCATCCGAAGCCATAGCAATATCGACATCTTTTTTCGGCAAGCTCGACTCTTCTCCCTCAGTTTGCTCTTCAGACCGAACAGACCCACCGCTGCTTCACATAAACATAATGATCAATATCACAGTACATGACAATGGAAAAAGAAACTTGAAATGAAAACCATAAGCTTCCTATTGCAGTTTTCACTGGAAATTGTTGTACCTGAGTCTGTTGATATTCAGTTTCTCAAGCTTCTTTAAGATGGGCATGACCCATTGCATCTCTACCGCGCACACATTCCGCATAAAGGGGCGTGAGGTGGAAATAAGTTCATGGTAGACAACATAATTTGGGAGCATTCCCTCTTCATCTGATCTTAGCACAGAAGATGGATGAACCTAAATTAAAAGAAACTGTACCTTTAAGCTGTGCTCAAGACAACAATAATATCAGGACTACCGTGAGAGGAGGGGGAAAAAAATCATCTCCAGATGTGGGTGAAAGACTTGCTGCTAGTAATTTTGTTTAACATTATCTAAAAACCTAATTTCCAAATTCAACTTCGCTGCTTTGCACTGAACTTGGTCATTCAAGAAGTAAAAGCCAACGAAGGGGATTTAATTTTTAGTGCTTATGTTAAACATAGATGCACCTGACAATATAATACAAGAAACTACAGTTTAGATTTTGTGCCAAGTGTCTACCTGAACTAGTTGGGGCTTAAAACCAAGAGTCCGGTAACCATTGTGACGAATCATTCTCTCAGCAAGCTGGTTTGCATAGCCAACAGACAAAGCCTTCCTCAACTTCCTGTAATCCTGTCGGCTTTCTTTCCGTCTTTCGTCTGTTCCTATATCTGAGGACCACATTTTGGGGCATCCAAACAGGCATCAGCATGAAAGATAACGAATTGTACTAGATATGGAATGCAAAAGGAATCAAAACTTTTGTTTCCTCATAACAGTACGAACATCAACGCCACAATCGTCACATAAATGCATAATATGAGAGGTAACCACACTCATTTTGGCTGTGTATATCTGGTCTCAATCAGGGACCAAGGAAATCTAAGTCAAGTGACGGGTTGCGCAGGCATTGGTGTTTGCGATTCACTGGATCAAAGAGTTTAGTCAATCAAATAACTACTCTCATAACTACTGCATAAAGTTCAGTCAATCAGACGAATACTCTCATAACTACTGTATAATCTTTTTTTGCCATTTTTTCTGATCAAATTCTAAGCCTTGTGTATGCTCATTTCAACAGCACAGCATCATGAACCAATACTAGCAGGTAAGATCAGAGACCATAAGATATGACATAATTGACAACACAATTGAGCGCATTTATCAAAAAAGATGGAAATATTTCTACTACAGAGCAGGGTTGTCAATCAGAAGCTTTGGTCAACATTTCACCAGAAAAAATCTTCTGAAATAGCAAGCCAAAGCAACCAATGGGGCTATCTTGTAATTTTGTACCAAATGCACTTGCAAGGTGTGCAATGTGCATGTCTTAGTTATACAATTTTCACTTGTCAAGAGTTTTGAAACTTCAATACTTGTTAGAAATTAAAAAGACTTATTCCCAATAGTAACACAACACACATGCACTGGACTTCAAATTTTAAATGATCAGGGAAGGAGGGTAAGACTTCGAATGAAGATGTTTTTATAAGGTATAAATCCATCAATTATATTGAATTCCAACCTTTTGCTATTTTCTGCATTATTTGAGATAACTGTTTCCTGACATCTCTGACAAACTTCATTCCTCGCACCTACAGTCAGTATGTAAAATATCAGAGCAAGTTCTCGCCTAATAATCAAAAAGAATTGGTAAGGAGCCAAGATGAAGAAACATCTCAATATCAAACTATGTAATGTTTGGGAACATTATATCCGATAATCTCATGTTCCTACATGAAGCCATTGAGGAAGTTGGGCAAAAAGGAGAACATGCACGCTCATCAAGAAGTTCCAGAAGTTTCTTCAACTCATAGCACAAGTAAAGCAATTAATGCCTAGATCACATTTCAAATAAGAATCTGCACAAGGCTAGACATGTGCCAACTAACAACCATTGATATCCCTCTCTCACAGCATTTTCTAACCGTTGCCTTCCGAAACAGAATAAAGGTACCTGCAAATTGTTATCTTTGCACCACTCCACGTCATAGTTGGTCTGATCCCAAAGGTCATAAATCTGCAACAATTGGATGTGATCACCCCAACCAGAACCATCAGGAAGGCCTGAAGGATCGTGTTTCCTCTTCTTCTCAGTGCTCTTGCTGCCATAAAATGGAAATTTTGAACCCAGAGAAGAAAATTTACTAGGGCAAGACAGAAAGTATGTGAATTTACTATGAAACTATAATGTAAATGGAATTCATATGTAAGAGATTATCAATAATAATCTATTGATTGTGATTTAAAGACCAATATGGCTACATCCCAATCAGCCCCCAAAAGGATTGTGTGCATTGAAAAGGTCTTCAGATAATGCCTCATTCTAAGCCTATCTTTGGAGCATGGGATGGTTTTGTTGACAAAAATGTAAATGTCAAGAAGAAAGTATCAATGATGCATTTTTCTAGATTTTTTTTTGTGTGTGTTCACATGTATGCCCGAAGAATCAAGAAAGAGTATTCTAGTACTTATATACAAAAATAAATGAGATATTCAAAATTATAACAGCTATATAAGTATTAAGTCGATGAGTCATATGATGAATCTATAAAAAAGAGTGATTGAACATAGTCTAAAGCTAACAGCAACAATGTTACAGAATCAGTTTGGTTTTATACCTAATAGATCAACTATGGAAACAATCCACTTACTAAGTAGATTATTAAAGAGGTTTTAAAAAAAAATAGAGATCTTCAAATGATCTTTATAGACATAGAAAAGGTCTATGGCTATAATAAAATGCCTAAAAATATTATATGGTGGGTATTGGAGAGAAAATGAGTGACAAATGAGTACATTGATGTGATAAAAGACGTGCATGGAGCTGCCACAACAATTAGATCATCTGCAGGAGAAATAAGTAAATTTTCGATTACAGTAGAATTACACCAAGAATTGACTTTAAATCCTTATCTCTTTGTCTTAATTATGAATAAATTAACTAGACATATTCAAGATGATGTTCCATGGCGTATATTGTTTGCTGATGATATTGTCTTAGTGAATAAGACTAGGAATGGAGCTACCGCTAAGACGGCTAAGTTGAAAAAGCAGAGAAAAGCTTTGGAATCAAAAGGATTTCGAGTAAGTAGAAACAAAACAGAATATATGGAATATAATTTTAGCAGTAATAAAAATATTAATGGTAAAAAAGTAAATATTCAAAACTAAAAAATACCTACGAGTGAAAATTTTCGTTATTTAGATTTGATTATTAACAAAGATGAAGAGTTTGCAAATGTTGTAATCCATAGAATCAAAATTGGTTGACTCAAATGAATGAGTGCTTCCGGAGTTTTATGTGATCGATTGACACCTACAAAATTAAAAGAAAAACTTTATAGAACAGCTATTAGACCAGCGATTTTATATGGGACATAATATTGAGCTGCGAAAAAAGATTACATAAATAAGATGAGTATTGCAGAAATAAAAATGTTAAACTTGATGTATGGTAAGACTAGAAAAGATAAAATCAGGAATGAAAAGATTCGTGAAATAGTAAGAGTTGCATTAATTGAAGACAAGTTGAGAAAAAATAAATTAAGATAATTTGGATACATACAATGTAGACCAGTTGATGCAATAGTAAAAAAAAAATAACAAGATCATGAATAATAAAAACACTAGGAGAAATGGTATATCTAAATTGGCATAGGATGCCATATTAAGAAAAGATATGAATCTATTAAAACTAAATAAAGATATGACTCTTAACAGAACAAAATGGCTTAAAAAGATTCATGTAGCTCATTCTAATTGATTGGAACAAAGACTTAGTTTTGTTTGGTTTGTCTTTTTTATGTGCGTGCACTCGGTGGTGTTATTTTGGGGGCGGGGAGGTAACTCCCAAAAAACCTCACTGTGAATATCCAAATTTTGTAACACTAAAGCCATTATCAAGTCAAGCTGTGATCATTTGTAAAGAAGGATGCACAATGTAAATTGAACATTAATCAACTGCAATCCCATTCAAAGGAAAGTTATTCTTTTAAGAAATGCATTGATCTGAGTCTTTCAGTACATGCTTTAAAAAAGAAACCTTGGCTGAGGATCAGGCTAAAAAAATTGGTTCAGGCTAGTAACAAATAACGTTATCTCAAGCACAAAATGAACAACTGGCCTGTTTTGGTGTCTGAAACCATATGATGTCAAAACTGGTCTACTACAACCCTTATAATGTTGTTCCTACTACAACCCTTGGAAGGTAGAGCAGAAAACAATAATATGAGAGAGAGAGAGAGAGAGAGAGTCCTTGTTTACTTAATATTTAAGAATCAACTGGCAAATTAAAGGAAAAACATATGCTTTCAGTAAGTGGCTATATTGCATTTAGTATAACCATCAACAACTTATAAATACTTCATCACTTCTATACTTGTATGTCATTGAAATAGGTAAATGATATTGAGAAGATTTTGAAAGAGGCAAAATTGCATAGTTTAGTATTAGCTGATGTGCTTTAGATTTACAATCAAGTTGAGTAACCAGAAATCAAATCCTTTATGCCAAGGGAAAGCTTCAGAATGCATGCTCTTCTAGAGGCATATTATGCTTGACAGCAACCAGGAGTATAAATTTGTAGATAATAGAACAGAATAATTGCAGCACCTAAGGCAACTAATGATATCAAAACAAATTCAACACACTACCTTCGACCGGGAAGCAACGTGGTTTCCGCTGATAGCATAGCAGCAACTGTCAAAGCCTGGGATAAGCAACCATACTCATTTGCCTCCATTAGGGTTCTTGAGAGTGAAGGCTCCAACGGAAGCTCTGCATTTAAATAGAGAAGATTTTCAGTGACCCCAGAAATACTCGTTCCCCTGGAGAAGAGTTTCCAACTCCAAAAACAGTCTTTTTTCATTGTTTTTCCATGGGTGAGCTGGCAGGTTTTCTTTTCTCTTCCTTTTTTCCCCCTTGGGGGAGCAGAACATATGAAAGAAACAACTGTCAGAAATAACACATATGTTGGGGATAACGATGCATGCAAAAGTTCAAAATTATTTAAAATAAGGATTTTTTCTCTTATCAGCATAAGAATAAACATAATAATGAGAACTGATAAGATGATTCTCTCTTCTCAGCATGAGAATAAACATAACGTTGAAAACAGAGAAGATTCTCAATAGCATAATGATAAAAGATGTCAAAGTAGCCGCCACATGTTGATGGATGCTCTGGGGTTAATTTCATAAAAGCTATTAAACCAAAAGAAAAACCCTTATTTGTAATCATTAGTCAAAAAAGTAGAATTTAAACTGGCAAGGAAAAATAGACTTTAGGTTTAATTTCCCTGAACAGATCTGGGTTGTTTTCATTAAGTACTTTTTTTCCTGCCATCTTCAACTTCTGCAAAGCTATTGTACTTTGTCAATGGCTCAATATTATTAATAATTTTGTGAATATACATTTGATGCAATGGATAGTTATAACTTATCTTGCAAGATTAGAGGATATAACACAAGACATGCAAGAACTTTGTACAAGGATACAAGATAAAGGCCGTGAATACACATTTGATGCAATGGATAGTTTGAAGAAATACTCTTATATCTTGCAAGATTAGAGGATACAATACAAGACTTGCAAGAACTTCGCACAAGGATACAAGATAAAGACTACATTCATCAGGATGTTGAGCAATTAAGTAAACAAAGATCAAATTGTTTTGCTGGATGAGTGAAGACTACTGAGACCAGGAAAGATAGGACATAAATCATACATCCAAATTCCAAACTAAGATGCTGATGGAGCTTACATAACAATGAGCTGATGGCACTGACGGTGCACTCAATGCTCTTCATGTTTGGAGCACAGGGACCTTCATGCATGTACTTCAAACAAAATAAAAGATCCAGTGATTGAATGTAATTGCTTAAAGCATTTCCCTTCACATTGTGATGGGGATTGATGGGTCTATGACACAGTGAGATATTAAAGATACTCATTTTCTCTCTGTATTATGTATTTAATTACTACATTTCAGTAGACTGAATTACAGGATCTAAAATTAAAGTAAAAATACCAGCCATTGTTCGTCCAACACTTGTAACGGATCCATTTTCGTCAATAGCATCAATAAGAAACAGTTGCTTAAGAGCATCTTCTAATGACTCAGCTGCAGCAAACCCAATTAGACTTGATCACTACTTTGTATAACAGATTAGTGCAAACAAATATGAAAAATAAAGATGAGGAAATGAACTACTTCATTACACGAAGGAGGGTCAAGAAAATCAAATTTGAGAATATCAATATCAGGGAGGTCCAACGATTTCAAATATAGAACACTGCCAGCAAGAGAAGACCGCTGTATTTCGGGGACAGTTGCATCAAGGAATTCTTCATGGTAAACGGTGGATGGGTATAAACGGTAGCACTTCCCTGGACGTGTTCTTCCAGCTCGTCCAGCACGCTGATCAGCTTGCACCCTGCCATTCAAAAAAGCTACGAACTTGAACATTGCAACAATTACAAAAAAACTAAGTGCTCAGCAACTAATTCATCCATAGCCTGAGAAACTAATATGATAACAAAGTTATGCATTGTATCATAATATAATGGATAAAGAAAAATGGGAGACATTATATCTCATTTAATCATTTGTCCAGCAGGGGAACTAATATGTGGAATGCACATGAGAACTTTTCCCTCCATTAGATTACATCCAAAAGCATACAATACTTCTCTGCTCTTTTTTTATAAGGTATGCCTCATAGGAGAATGGCATAAAAGCACTATATACTCCTCAAAGAACTGTTAGAATAAAGGGGATTATAGAGAAGAGTGTATTTCATCAAAGGAGACCTACACCCATATTTATTAAGAAAAAGAGGATTACAATAGCTATTGTGGGCATATCCACATAATACCACGTACTATAATATATATAAATATATTAACCATTACTACTTAACACGCCCCTCAAGTTAGAGCATATATAGTAATCATGTCCAATTTATTACAGATGCAATTGACTCGAGATCCCGGCAATGCCTTAGTGAACAAGTCAGCAAGTTGCTCACCAGATTGAACTGAACCAAACCCGATAGTGCCATTCTTGTACTCGTGACGAATAAAGTGACAGTCAATTTCGATGTGTTTGGTTCGCTCATGAAACACCGGATTCGTGGCAATATAAACTGTAGACTTATTATCGCACCACAATTTATTAGGACCCATAGGCGGTTCACCTCACTCGGTGAGAAGCTGTCGAACCCACATAATTTCAAATGTAGCTAATGCCATGAACCTGTATTCTGCCTCTGCACTTGATCTCGATACCACGTCTTGCTTCTTGCTTTTCCATGACACGAGGTTCTCACCAACAAAAACAGAGAACCCTGATGTGGATCTTCTATCAATTGGACATCCTATCCAGTCTGCATTAGAATAGCCCTCAGTACGCGAATGACCCCGATCACAAAACTGTAGACCCATCCCTGGGTTGCAGTTGAGATACCAGAGAATACGATCCACTGCATTCTAGTAGGGAGTACGAGGATCAGACATAAATTAACTCACAATGCTGACCGGATAGGCAATGTCTGGTCTAGTCATGGTAGTTAAATAATTAAGTTTTTCCACCATTCGTCGATACATGTCTGGATGAGAAAACGCATCACCTTCACCAGAAAGAAGCTTCATATTTGTATCCATCGAAGACTCCACACTTTTTGCACCAGCATCACGCAGAATGTCAATCACATATTTCCTTTGAGAAATAAAAATCCCAGGCTTACCTCTAGCTACCTCGACTCCCAGAAAATATCACAAGTGTCCAAGATCCTTTGTTTGAAATTGTGACTGCAAGAAAGTCTTTAAGTTGCCAATCCCAAAATGATCATCACCAGTAATAATAATATTATCAACATAGACAACGAGAAGAATACATCATGCATCAATCCGACGAAAGAACACTATATGATCTTTGCCTGACTATCGTAGTCCAAACTGTTGTACCACCGTGCTGAATCTCCCAAACCAGGCCCAAGAAGATTGTTTTAGACCGTATAAGAACCGACGAAGTCGACACACAAGACTAGAGCCAGACCCCCCTGAGCAACAAACCCGGGAGGTTGCTCCGTATAAACTTCTTCCTGAAGGTCGCCGTGAAAGAGGCATTCTTGACATCCAGCTGATACAGGGGCCAGTTCTTGGTGGCAGCGAGAGAGAGGAGTAACCGAATGAATGTCATCTTGGAGGCTGGAGAGAAAGTCTCAAAGTAGTCAATGCCATACGTCTGAGCATATCCCTTCGCAATAAGGCGTGCTTTTAAACAAGCCAAATAACCATCAGGATTCACCTTCACTGTATAAACCCATTTATAGCCAACGGCCTACTTCCCGGCAGGAAGAGGAACAAGCTCCCAAGTACTATTATGCTCCAAGGCGGATATTTCCTCTAACATAGCTGATCGCCAACCAGGATGAGCGAGAGCCTCTGAAACACTTCCTGGAACAGCAGTAGTATCCAGTGCAGAAATAAAGGTATGTAAAGAAGCTGACAACCCCTTATGAGACTCAACATACCTGGGGTAATCCCGGCATCAGCGATATGGGCAACAGGCAGCACTAGAGATCTCACTTGTTGGCGGATTAGCCGACAAGATGACTGGTTTAGCAGGGGTCGAATCACTTGGAGGTGAAGGTGCAGGAGGCGGCGTTGAGAGCGGCTCAAGAGATGTAGCAGGAATATCAGTGGTAACCCGAGAAAGCATAAAATCAGCAGACAAAGGAGGGGGAGATGACTCGCGATTAGGAGATGGACAGGAAAGAGATGGTGAATAGAAAGGATTGACTCAAGAAATGTGACGTCTTGAGACACAACAAATCAACGAAAGGCAGGACAATAACACCAATACCCTTTTTGATACTGAGGATAGCCAAGGAACACACATTTGAAGGCACGAGAATCAAGTTTGGTAACATGTGGTCTGGTGTCGCGCATATAGCATATGCAACCAAAGATTTTAAGTGGCAAGGAGTGTAGAGGCGCCATAGGAGTTAGTACAGATATAGGAGAAAGACCACCCAATACAGTGGCAGGCATGCGATTAATGAGATAGCACGCCGTAAGAACCGCCTCACTCCAAAACTGATGAGGCACATGCATATGATACAATAGAGCCCGGGCTGTTTCTAACACATGTCTATTTTTTCGTTCAGCTACCCCATTTTGTTCAGGAGTATCGGGACACGACCTTTGATGGGAAATACCACGACTTATCAAGAATTCCCTCATAGCAGTAGACAAATACTCCCCCCATTATCACTCCGCAAGATTTTAACACAAGTGCCAAATTAATTTTGTATAGTCATGCAAAATTGGGTAAATACAGACAAAACCTCATATTTATGCTTTATTAAATAGAAAAATGTGGTGCGAGAGTAATCATCAACAAAACTCACAAAGTAGCAAAAACCAAATAAAGAGGCGACCAAACTAGGTCCCCAGACATCGGAATGAACTAACTGAAACAGAGCTGAAGCTCTTTTATTGACACGAGAAGAGAAAGGCGCACGCAGGTGCTTAGCAAAACGACATTACTCACACTCAACAGTCGACACAGACTTTAAACTAGGGTAAAGTATTTTGAGATTCTGTAAACTGGGATACCCAACACGACAGTGAATATCAAGAGAAGAAGATGATACTGCTGATAGTCCTCTACTGATAGTCCTCTTCGTCGAAAGATCCTAAAAAATACAAAAATAAAAAAAAGAATGTCACTGAACAACCCAAATCAGAGGTAATTTGACTGATGGATAGTAAATTGAAGGGGTTATCAGGGGTATGCAAGATATTATATAAAGAGAGAGCAGAGGTTGGTGTCGTAACACCGCAACCATTGACAACTAGGGAAGATCCATCAGTCACCAAAACACCAGCATGACCAAGGGTAGACTTATAATCAGAGAGAATACCTGATGATCCAGCCATGTGAGCAGAAGTGCCAGAATCTATAACCCAAGTGTGGGGGGTAGCCACACATGTAGTAGGATTACCTACAAATGTGGCTGCTAGTACCTCAGACGAATTCGTATTCTGTCTAGTCTATCCATGCATGTACTAATCGTACTCTGTTGCAGTCATCTCCACAACTCATCTGGCTGAACTGGATGCTCCATGAGGACTCGGCTGGATATAGTCTGGCTAGCTGAAATCGGATGTGGCATTGGCCACCAGTGGGGGATTTCCATGAAGTTTGTAGCACTCACTACGAATGTGCCCCCTAATCCCACAATAATAGCACGTACGGGTCTCGCGACCACCATCACGACCCCCTCCACGACCAGACCTACCACTACCACTACCACGACCGTGACCTTGACTGCTGCGGTTGCCATGAATACCTACTAGAGCATATTGGTCAGATACTACAACAGGGGGATGCAGTAGGGCCGCGAGAGTCATCCCGACGAGATGCTCAACTTAGGCATCGGAATGTCTCGAAAAGAGTAAGAATATCTGCCCCGGCAAGTATCTGAGAACGCGCCGAGTCAAACTCAAAATCCAAACTGGCCAAGAAGCACACCATCAGTAGTTGTCTCTGCTGCTGAAACTGGGATAACTGATTCGTGAATGAAAGGAGCCGTTCAAACTCGCCTGCCAAAACCTTGAATTGCATAAAATGATTCTGAAGCAGCTTCCCAAATTGCTGAGACTGAAAGAAGCCTTTCATAACGTCATATAAACGAAAAAGGTCATTGGTGGATGAATAAATTGACTCCAATGAGGACCAGATCTCTCGTATGGTATCAGTGTTAGCCACCAAGGCCTGAATGGAAGGTTCCATTGAATTGAGTAACTGACTGAATATCCGGGCATCGTCTCAGGTCCAGATCCAAAAGGTTGCTGAGGTCTGAGATGGAGGATCATCAAATAAGTAGGAATCGAGCTCCACTCCCTGAAGCGACTTCAAAACACTTTTCTTTCATAATGCATAACTGATGGCGCCATCAAGTCGCCGATCTACCAACCGTGTGGATGAGAAAAACACCTATGTGGTACGCTGCCGACCAGTTTCAACATTGGATTCGCGGGTCACAGAATCCTCTGACACCAATCAAGGGACCAAAAAATACCACACAACCAAGTCTCAATCCACACACGTAAGAGATAGAGAACCGAACCGAACCCTTACAACATCCTTAATCTAGCATCATGCTCACCATTTGTCTCAGGAGAAATGAACAGATGTTGTGAGGGAGAAGCAAACTGATCTGGAAGAGCCAACGAAGTCCGGCGACCCTCCGGCAAGGCCTATTTGGTCGGCTTAAAGCCCTGGAGACCTTACTGTACTCAGCTGAAGCGGATAACCAGTCTGGAGGGATTGTCGAAGGTCGGTGTCAAGGGTTTCTAGGTTTAATATGCCGACAGAGGTCGGCGAGGGTTTCTGGGTTGCCGACAATGGTCGGCGAGAGTTTCTGGGGTGCCGACAATGGTCGGCAAGAAGTTCTGGAGTTCCGACGAGGGTCGACGTGAGGTTTAGAGAGCCAGGCGAGGATCGGCGACGGGTTTTGGATTTCAGACGATGGTTTGCGTTGGTCTTAGGGAGGCCGACGATGGTTGCCGGTGGGTTTAGGGAGGCCGACGATGGTCGGCGGTGGGTTTAGGGTTCAGACGAGTAGATGGCGGCTGGTTTTGGGAGGCAAGGGTTATGGTTTCATGACTTTAATACGATGTTAGAATAAAGAAAATTATAGAGAAGAGTGTATCTCACCAAAAAAATACCTACACCCATATTTATTAAGAAAAAGAGGATTACAATAGCTACCGTGGACATACCCACATAATACCACGTACTATAATATATATAAATATATTAACCCTTACTACTTAACAAGAACAACTATTCAAGCCCTCAATCTCAAATCAAGTTAACAGAGAAGCTCCTCATATCCCCAAGGCCCTCAAAAGCATACAAATCCAAAATAGTTAACAACATCACCAGATGCTACCTATCCAGTACAAGCCTGGAACAAAACACTAATTCTGCCGCGCAAGAAAGCACCTTCAAGAGCAAGGCCTAAAATATTTCACAGGATAGGAGTTAAGCACGTCAAATTTCTCATTCATTTCTGATTCCCAACATGCTCAAAACCAGGATCCAAAATTATTTGATAAAAGAAAATTAATTGACCATATTTTTCAGCTATATTAGGGAAATTTTACAATGCACCTAGCAACAATAGAATTTGTAATATTTATTCAGACGTTATCTTTCAAAATCAAAAGTTTTCAGGCAAAAAGGCTATATACAAAATTCATCCATGGAGGAAAACTATGAGGAGGTGGTGAGTTCGCTGAAATCCCAAGTCTTTGGATCTTGGCACCAACCCACCTTATGGATGGGGATAGATTTAAAGCCTTCTGAAGTAGAAATCTAATGGATCCCACACTGACCACAGAGACAAGTTGCCATATTAGTGTTTATTATCTTTTAGAGGGCAAATCTTTGATCCATGAGGAGGGGTAGAATTGGCTTTCAGGGGCTTTTGGCAGTCTTTTTCTTCTTATTTGGGTTGTTTATGCTTCTCTCAAGGCAAAGATTCCCCGTCTTACCTTCTTGACCTATTTCAATTTTCTTTAAGTGTAATCTGCCATTTCTAATTCAAAAAAAAAAAAGAAAGAAGGTCATGCATATCATTATTTGACAACAAATAAACAATTACAAAGCAGTCCAGACATATTTAAAGCCTCTGTTCTTAGGCAGCTCACATTGAAGAATGCTGCCCAGTCCTTAAGAGTATGTCAACATATTTCTAACAACTAGGCCAAAGAAAACCTGTTCACACTTT
>JAOTRH010000024.1:1000800-1024119 GCA_034768845.1 Heliamphora exappendiculata | reverse complement strand
TGGATGTGTTCCTTTTTAGGGTATTTTTCTTTTCTTTATTTGTTTAAATACGCTTCTCTGCCTTGTTTGGACATTTTAACTGAATCTACTATACATTCCTATAGGTTAACTTTCTGGTTGTCAAATTCAATTATGTTGAGAGCAATTGTCAGTCAGTCAGTTCGGGAAACACCACTTTCTGATGGAATAAATGCGGAAACTAATGGAGGTGGAATGGGATCAGGTGGAAGATCCTCGCTGAAATGGGATAAATTCTGTTCAACTGAGAAAGAAAGGAATCATCTGATACAAGAGTTGGACGACTGGGAGAACCTACACACATTTGAGATTGCATTGGAAAACATTGAAGCTTGGATCTTCTCCCGAATTGTTGAGTCAGTGTGGTGGCAGGTTCTGTCCAAGTTCCATCCAGTGACAAGTTCTGTTTAAGTCAGATGACGTTAGTTTTTATCGCTGATTTTTTCGTCGTCTCCTTTGCAGACTCTGACTCCACACATGCAGTCCACAGCAGCAAAAGCTGGCAGCAGTGGTTCAAGTTCAAGGAGAAGTAAATATGTTTTGGGTGATCAAGAGCAGAGAAGTTCCTCTATAGAGCTTTGGAAGAAGGCTTTTAAAGATGCCTGTGAAAGGCTTTGCCCCATTCGAGCTGGAGGGCATGAGTGTGGCTGCTTGAATGTGCTGGCAAGACTGGTATGTTTATACACTACAGTTTTAATCCTCAATCTTCAGTACATGATTGGTTTTCCCACATGATAAATATATACTTGTTA
Source organism: Heliamphora exappendiculata (assembly GCA_034768845.1). Lineage (NCBI taxonomy): Eukaryota > Viridiplantae > Streptophyta > Magnoliopsida > Ericales > Sarraceniaceae > Heliamphora > Heliamphora exappendiculata. The sequence goes on along the minus strand of JAOTRH010000024.1, from coordinate 1,023,349 downwards.
GGTAGTACTACCAAGTTATCATTATTGCTGCCCTGTGCTGCGGAAATACAAACGGTGACAGACTTGCACTAAGGTGCTTCTTAAATCTCTAGCTTAACATGGTCTGGATTAGGGTTTTGCCTTTTGTCTGTATTCAATAAGGAGGTCTGGATGAGTTGCCAAGTGCAGGATCTTCATACATATTTTGTAAGCATTGTTAGTTGCTTATAATTATCGTCCCATTTCATGGCAGAATACAGTTTGTAATGCACCCATTGGTTTATTTGCAACACTTCTTATGGAGTACTTGAGCATGGAAGGATTGTATTTTGTGTGTTCTTGAAGTCACTTGTTTTAGTTGTATGAGATATGATTTTGTGAAATGTGTGAGATTTATTGACTTTATTATGCTGTTATTCAATGCGACAACATAGAACTGTGAGTCCGTAACACCTTTTTATTGTGTTTGTACTTTGTAGGTAATGGAGCAGTTGGTGGATAGACTAGATGTTGCGATGTTCAATGCCATTCTTCGCGAATCAGATGAGGACATGCCAACAGATCCGGTTTCTGACCCCATCTGTGATCCTATGGTCCTTCCAATTCTTGCTGGTAGATCAAGCTTTGGGGCTGGTGCACAACTGAAAAATGCTGTAAGTAGAAAAATTCATATTGCATGGTTATCTTTCATGCTCTCTTTGTCAGCCAACAGCTGCTAATAGGTTTCCAACTCATGTGTATGTATGTACCCCGGAGTGACGGGACATATCTTTCTGTTTCAGACAATTGGGCATTGCAATAAGGGGAAAAAAAACATGAAAACTTGGACCACAAATATATTTTATGGGAATTTTGTGTAGTTGGGGTCCCTTCTCGTTCTAAATTTGGATATTGTTGTAAAACTTTGAGAATATGATGATTTAATCTTCTGATGTCAATAATTTCTTTTTTCTGAACTTTCGAGAGTACTCGTAGCTGGTCAAATTGAACTACAAATCAAGTGGTTGTGGTACTTAATATATTGGATTTTGGTGTCCGGAATCACATTAGAGAACCAGATTGATTTCAGATAAGCAGTTGTATTTAATCATTTGCTCCATGCCCATCCAAGGGTAAATAAGATGCTGGAAAAACTGTGGAAGGAAATTCAAGGAAGAAAGACTTGGGAGCCACTTTGATTGGATGTGTTTTAAGAGATGGTTTCGACATAGTGTCATATATACAGTTCTGATTTTAGTTAATTTTAAGTGGTTTGCTCCTCCTGTAGGTTGCCTAATGAACACTCTCTAAACAGCAAGAATTATCTGATATTTGTATGAATAACAGAAAAATAACAACTCTTAACTCGGTCTTATTTTGTTTTCTCCGGCTAGTAGATTGGGAACTGGTCTAGATGGCTTTCGAATCTCTTTGGCATTGAAGACAATGACGACTCACCTGAAGATGAGAATAAACATAAGGACAACAGTGGAATGGAGTGTGGGAAATCTTTCAAAGCTTTCCGTCTCCTCAACTCATTAAGTGATCTCATGATGCTTCCTACTGAAATGCTTGCTGATAGTTCCACAAGAAAAGAGGTAATTAAGTCCTCAGAACCCGGTTCGCTTTTTCTACGTTCTTTTTTACTTTTCAAAGAAAGCAACGGTTCATGTACCCATTGTTGCTATTCATTGTTCAAATCTTACTGTTTCAAGGTCTGTCCTATGCTTGGTGCATTGTTGATCAAGAGGGTCCTCAACAATTTTGTTCCGGACGAATTTTCTCCGGATCCAATTCCACCAACTGTCCTTGAGGACCTGGATGCTGAGGTTAGTTCATCCTTTAGAATTTACCCTCTTGTTCACTTTCTAGTTGGGAATGCTGTGGGCAGTCTTGTATTTAGCCCGGTTTCTTTTATAACCAGCTCACGACCCACTTAACCCAATTCGTCATATTTAGGTTTCTTTTATACATGTGTGTGTGTGTGTGTGTGTGTGTGTGTGTGTGTATTGGGCATTTTGGGATCTAAGGCTTTATGTGAGAGCTACATTTACAGCCGGCTCATTGTATTCTCCTTTTTTACATAATGCATCCTTTGCCAATCTCGCCCATGGACATGGGCTTTCAGCCGAATCACGTAAATGAGTGTTCTTCTATGATTGCTTGTTTGTTCTCCTCTGGTTTAGGTCAGTTTAGTCATAACAGAGAGCATGCTGGGTTCATTTTGCTTTACCTATGATCCTTTAGTTCTGCAGAGACTCACAGTAAACTATGCTTTTGTTTTACGTGGAAAATCATTTTCTCCTAATATTTTTGCATTTATCTTGCTTGGGACAAAAATTTAGTTTGGTTTGATTTGGTTTGGTATTTTTGCATTTATCTTGATTTAGGATGCTCACGAGGCAACTGAAAAGTTGGTCAGCTTTCCATGCATTGCAGCACCTCCAGTCTACTCACCCCCTCCAGCAGCTTCACTCGGAGGCTTTATTGGAGAAGTGGGAAGCCAAACTCTTCAGAGAAGGTCTTCGGTACTCAGAAAATCATACACAAGTGACGACGAGCTTGATGAGCTCGATTCGCCTATATCATCTATCGTCATTAACTCCAAGATTACCGCTTCTTCAACGAGGCTCGCCTGGATGCCAAAGGGTGGCCGAAACGTTGTGAGGTATCAGCTTTTACGAGAAGTATGGAAAGATGGTAAATAGAACTCGGTCATGCTTGAATTTTTGTATATAGCTCATCTTATTTTAATGTATTTCCTTTTTGAGTTCACTACTATTTTTTAATAATAATGCTCCCTAGATTTCTTATATATAAAACAATGGAACTCATGCTCTTCCATCTCCTATCGGATCGATTTCATCCGAGAAGGGTTGAGGCTATGTTTTGCCATTGTTGCTTTCCTTTTACACAAGCAGAATAATGCACATTAAGAACATGAAGAGATCTGGTTTGAGGTTTATGTAAATTATAGCATTTGGAGATTCCGAGTTAGTTTAGTTTTTTCTCTTATGTAAATTATAGCATTTGCAATTACTATTTTTGTTATTATATTTTTTTTGTCACATTTTATTTATTATAGGATGTGCCATACCTAAAACTTTGGTTGGACCGTGAATTTCACAAGTTTTTCATAACATGGGATGACATGTGACTATAAACACCGTTAAATAATAATAAAATAATAATAATTTAGCTTGGTACTAATAATACCAAGTGGTATGGTATTATTAATTCTACAAACTCATCAGTAATAATTTGATATTGTGTTAGGAAGTTTATATTTTTTCTCCCTTTTTGTATAAATGTATTTTAAAATCTGTTTTTAGTGTTCAAAATTACACATGATATGTTTTTTAGCGTACACTAAAATACAAATCTTAAAATGCAGTTATGATGAATTATAGTGATAATATTATTTTCTTTGTATTATTAGTAATTTAATCCAAAAACATGAGCTAACATTAAAATATTTTTTAGTCCTGTCGGTCCTCACTTGGTCCCACGGAACAACCAAACAAACGTGAATCATTTATTCAATGCTCCACGATCATTCGGTGTCTGTCCTCTAGAAGGATTCCTCAGTGAGCTGTCAAAATCAGTGGGCATTTTATGTTGGGTAATAAAAACATACAGTAAATTAGAGTTCATAGAGGGACCAAGGGGGTGAATGGGGAAGGATGCCCTCAAATTTTGAAAAAATTTATAATTATAATAGTATTAATTTAAAATAATTTAAGAATATATAAGTTTTTTGTCGTAAATTTTTTTTAAAGAACTTAATATTCACTCCCTAAAAATATATAGAAAGAATTGTCCTTAAATTAAAATTTTGTGTCCATTTCTACTAGAGTTAACTATGGCAACTAAGAAAAGAACCCATAATAAAGTAGGTGTTGGGTAAGACATTTAATATCCCAACAATAATGAAAGTTGGTTTCATGGTCAAGATCGGAACTTCGAGTGTATTTTCTCCAATGTCTCATGTTCAAAATTTAGCAGGTGTTATCAACTTGTGTAGCTAGTTTATGTTAGGTGCATGGGAGCTTAGTTAATTTGGGAGTTTGACTCATTTACAATTTTAAATGGAATTTCTTTCTTGTGAGGCTTATTCTATTGTAGGGGTTTTGGGCAGCACTCCCAAGGGAAAAAAATTTGACCGGTTTTAGCTTCTCACCCGGTTTGTGAGTATTTATATTTATTGCTTATGTTTGATTTTTTTTAACTCATGTATTGTTTGCCACTCTTGTAGTGAAATTGTCCCAATTCTGTGAACTAGGCTTAATTTTGGGTAAAATATGTAAATTGTGTCTTGTGTGTGTAATTGTGTTATTTTTTTTATTTAATTTATAAAATTTCAAATTTAAATATTTATCCTAACAAAAAATCAATGATAGCCATTTAGCTAATACCAACAGCTAAGAATGGCAATGAAATTGGATGAGTACGGTTTGTTCCATCCCCCTCTATTTTATTTTATCAGGACAGAAACGGAGAAAGAAAATTAAGAAAAACACAAGGGCAAAATGACAATATATCGGAAATAAGTTGCAAATTTTAAGAGATAAATACTAATGAGAGTCAAAAAAATATAGTTTGATATTCTAATGTCCTATGCGTAACAGAACCACACCAATCCATCTCAAGCTGTGGTTAAACTAATATAGTCGGTAAAAAACAATTGATGAGAGATTAAAATTAAAAATAAAGATGGAAGATGAAAACCAAACATAATAGTTTTATGTTTTCGTTTTAATATATATATTTAAAAATAAATCTTATCTATTTATATAAATATGTACATGTAAATATATTAATTTTATGTAATCCCTACCAATCAGCCATCAAATCCCAGTGCACAAAAACAAAATCTTAAGTTGCAAAACTCAGTTGGACATTTCATCAAGCAGCTAAGAGGCAAACAGAGTCAAAAACTGTCCAACACCAGAATCGAAAATCAGTTCATGATTTCAACGAAGTTAGACATCACACAAACCCCATCAAATCACATTACACACAATCTGAAGTTCCAAAACTCACCTGGTCATTTCTTCAAGCAGTGACAAGGCAATCAGATTCAGAACGAACATCAGAAGCATAAAAAAAAACACAGTTTAGAGCATGATATCAACGAAGCTATATATTGCAAAACTCATCCCGCAGTTGCAAAACTCAGCTAGCCCTTTCTTCAATCAGCTGCAAGGTAATCAGATTCAAAACGAACACCAGAAGCGAAAAACAGTTTAGAACACTACATCAACAAAGCTAAACATCTTCACACTAACATATCTGTACCAAATATATCACGAAACAATTAATTGATACTTTGAAACTGAATTGGGAAGGGGGTCGCGCGAACGCAGACCCCCCCGTTGCCACAAATTATGACGTAGGCTCCGCCACTTGGGCAGACCTTAGGCGGGCGCCCCTCCAAAGTGCAATGGAAGTCGCCAACCTAGGCTATAGACCTCCGTGATCGCCCATTAACCCCGTCCAGGTAAGTATGTTTTAACGTGGGTTCTGGCCGATAATTTATTGGTTTCCTCCGACTGTCCTCCCCATCTCCCTCTCGATGTGGGATTCTTATCCAATCCTTGGATTCATATCCAATCCTTGGATTCATTACTTTAGTGTCTTGACTCGGGATGGCAAGTGTCTCTGCTCTGCTCCGTTCCATTCCCACTTGCTCTCATTTCGAATTTGACAATTTTTTCCAGTTTCCAATGACAAGTGGAACGAGAATGATATTTGTTTTTCTTGATTTAATTTTTTATTATATAAATTAAATATTTTAAAGTTTGACAAATTTTTTCCATTCCATTGGGATGGGAACGATATTTGTTTTTCACGCTTCAATTTTTTTATTTTGTAATTGATTATATAAATTAAATACTTTTGTATTTATGAATACATATATATAAAATTTAGTTTTTTTAAATATAATAAGACTAGTAACATATTATTTCTTACTCTCATTAGTATCATTATTTTTATAATTTAATAATTATCTCTATTCATTCAATATTTTTGGCCCCATCAAATAGGCGAGCTGGGGAGCGTGCTGCCACCTTGGGCAGCGCACTCGTGCTGCACCCCTTGAGGTATATTTTTTAAATATATTTTTATGATCTAATCTGTTAATTATATAGAACACATCGATTTTGTTTAACATGTAAAAATTCAGATTCGGCGGATACCTGTGGCTAATTGATTGATTAAGATCTCCTAATGTTATTTTATAAATAAATAAATAAAAATTATAATTTTTAGAAAAATATTGTTAAACAAATATTAATCAATCACTTAGCTATAGGTATCTGATGAATTTGAATTTTTATATACTAAACAAACTCGACGTGTTCTACATAATAAACAGATTGAATCATAAAAATATGCTCGAAAAACATATTCCAAAGGGCGCACGAGCGGTGCTGCACACTCCCCGGTCCTCAAATAGGAGACTAAATTGGATAATCTCAAACTTGCCACCACCCCCACTCGATTGCCATTCATAGTCTCGCCTTCAAAATAAGACTCAAAAAGAACAAATAGTGAAATCATGTTCTCATATATATATATATATATATATATATATATATTCTTTTTGGTAGTAAGAACGAGGGAGGAAGAAAGCAAAATTAGGGTATCTCAAAGGGGTGAAAGTAATCAGAAGATTACCAATCCTCAATTCTTCTCTTAAGATCATGGATGAGCTACCAAGTGACGAATGGAGGCAGACGCCCCCATTAAAATTTTTAAATTTTTAATTTTTATATTCATATATTTTAATAACTTAGAATTTTATTTTCTTTGACTTATTTTTTTGTTATTTTTAATTTTTTTACTCATTTTTCTCTCCCATATAAAAAAAAGATTATTGTTTTTACACCACATATCATTTTTAACTCTCAGTATCGTTTGAAGTTTTGAAAGTCTTAATAGGGACCAAGTGATTTACGTTGTCAAATTTTATTTAAATTTTTTTAATATTGATATATGAGTAATTTTTGATCAATTTGAGAATTTTATGTTAGATGTACACTTTATTCTTAAATTTTTAAATTTGGAAAAAGTTAACAAGCTTATTCAAATGACGGTAAAACCACAAAATAATATCCATTGGTTTATAAATTTTTAACTTCTTCGTTGGTTTACTAGTTGCGATAATTACAATAGAGAAAGTATTTTCTGTTATAAAAATTATAAATGATTGATTTCGTAACAAAATGAATGATTAATTGATGCATAAAAAATTGTTGCGATTAACCATAAAGTCAAGTTTTATGAATATTTTGATTAACACTCTAATTTAGTTATTTTTTATGATTATTAAATACAAAAAATATACATAAATAATTCGAGAATTTTGCACCCACTCAACTATAATCCTGACTCCGTCCCTGCTTAAGATTTCATTTTGTGAGTTAGGATGGGTCACAATAATATTTCGAATAATTCATTTCGTAAGGCTAGCATAAAGGATTATTTGTGCAAAAATTTAACTTGACAAAAGGTTGATAAGTATATAAACAAAATCACAATTCATTTTTTTTTTAAAAAAAATGAAAGATTTTGGTATATTTAATTCTAAACCGTCTATTTAATATAAAAAATATAATTTGTTCATATACCTATCTATATTTGATCAAACTAATTTTAACATAAATAATTTTTTTGTTGTTGCTAAATCTACGAGATAAACAATTCAAATAATTGTTGACAGCTCACTTAAAACTCACAAAATTAAGTTTGGATGGATTTTGAGTGCTTGTTAGTCTTAAAGAGGATTTTTACCCATCTCAAAAGCAAGCTATGGCAGCAAGATTATCATAAAGCTCTCTAACTTCCTTAGGTGAAGTGACTAGAATATCCATTGTGTGTCCTATAAAGTTGATTTTAGAAAATAAAAGTGAGATGGTTCTTTTTAATAATAGTATAGATATAACGCTAATATTTTCAAAACAAACACTTTTCGTGGCTAAACATAATTTTTTTTAACAGTATAAAAAATGATTTAAAGAGTTTAATAAGAAAAATTATATTTTTCTATGCTAATAGAAAAAAAATAAACTTTTTAAATTATTTTCTTATAATATTAAAAATTTATATTTTCTATATTAATAGAAAAGTAATAAATGTTTCAAACCTTTTTCTTATAATATTAAGAAAAATTATATTTTTCTATATTAATAAGAAAATAATTAAAATTTTAACCAATTTTATAATATTAGGAAAAACTATATTTTTCTATACTAATATAAAGATAATAAACTTTTTAAACCTTTTTTAAAAACATCAAGAAAGACTATATTTTTCTATACTAATAGAAAAAAAATAAACTTTTTAAACTATTGCTTTATAATATTAAGAAAAAACTATATTTTTCTATGTTAATCGAAAAATAATAAAGCTTTTAAATTATGTCATTCTGACGGTCAAGTATCCTATTAACGCTCGCTTTTAGAGTTTTGGTCTCAATATTTTGTTAACGCTCATTTTTAGAGTTTCAGAACTCAAACTGTTTTTGAGATAGCATTTAGTCTTAGAATTGACATTGACCAAGTGATTAGAGGGTTCATGAGTGCAAGAGTTAAGATTTGAACTAAAGTGATTTATTTTATAATTTTAAAAAAAAACTTTGATTATTAATCCTTTTTTGGGAAAGAGGGTTTCTCCCACCACTACACTCATAATGGAGTATGCCAATTATTACATTTGTGGCAACAAGGGGGGCAGGGTTGAAGGTAGTGTCATAGTTATACCTTTTGTTCAGATGGATATATCAAAAATAATAATTATATTATTATTATTTATTAAATAATAAATAATAATAATTAAATTAAAGTGTTACTCAATTTTTTTTTAAAATTTATTACTCCATAAGTTAAAATTTAATGGTAAGACATATTATTAAATATATCATCACAATCATCAAAATTAAAAATTCGAATAAAATTTTTATAAAAGTTGTACAAAAAATTATACAATTATAATTAGGATTCAAAAAAATCATAGTAAAAAATATACAATTAAAAAATTAGTTAGCGAAACTAGAACTAAAAGAATCTAAAACAATTTATACTCATTAAATTGATATTAATGTAAAAAAATTCACACACATAAATCAATATTTACCAATAACAGATAACCAAAAAAAAGAGAGAAATTTTGTAATTTAAGAAAACAAAGTTTAGATTTAAGTGGAGGAGAGTTATAAATTATAACAATTTTAAAAAATACAAATAAAATTTAGCAAAATTACAGTGAGGGCATTGGCCCCCTCTGGACCCATGCAGCTTCATCATTCATGGGTGAAGGTACTCAATTTACTGGATGGCCAACCTAATAAAGGGGTTTTTCTTATAAAAAGTTAATGACTGCCCTTGAGGGAGAAACTTTTTTCAAAAGGCTACCTGATGATACTCCTAGTCTTTTAACGCAATACATATCGAAAAGAAACTAATTAAGCCGATTATTAATAACTAAGTTTGTGTTTGGATTTGTTTTTTTTAATAATTTTTAAGTTTTTTGACTTTTTTGTAAAAAAATAAATATCACATCACGTAGAAAAAATAAAAAAAAAAATAAAAAAAAGCCTCATAGAATAAACCAGTTGACTTTTTTGTAATTTTTAAACAAAAAAATTACAAAAATAAACTAGGCCAAACATAGATTTAGTACGAACACTAGGGGTGGTATGATTTTGCAAAATTGTAAATTTTAGTGCAAAAACTTATTGCACCACCAAAATCACTTGATTTTGTGCATCATGAAAATTTTATGGGTTTTCATGTATAAAGTTTTAAGTAATTTTGGGCTCGTTTGATAAATCGGACTGAATTGAATTAGATTAGTAGTGAGGTAAGATTGATAATAAAGTGAGATTAATATTTTTGTGTTTAAATTGAGTAGAATTAAATAACAGACTAGATAATGATTTACTATTGTATTAAATTAATTTATTTTTAAATTAACTTTAATAAATTAATAAATTAAATTTTATATTATTGTTAAATTTTATGTTATTTATTTTAATATCTTAATATTTCTTATTATTTTTAAAAAATTTTAAATTCACTCATAATCTCACACATCTCCCTTTACTAATTATCTCCCATTTGGCAGACTAATAGTTCGTCCGGACTATTAATTCAGAGGCTTAACAAACGCGGTATTGGACTATACTTCGGACTAACCGTCCGACCGGACTATTAGTCCCACAAAACAAACTAACCCTGTGGGTGTATGGCCAATTTTTGCACAAAAATCAACAATTATGTAGGCAAGTTGTTTTAACGTGCCAAAAAGAATAAAATTATGATGTAGCAAGAAAATAAACGATTTATGGGGCGCTTTAGTATTTCGCACAAAAAATAAATAATTTTGTGAACGCAAAACGGTTTTTATACGAAATAAAAAAAATGGTATCTCGATGTTGTTACTCCAAAACAAGACTTAAAATAGTTTTCCAAAGAATGGCCGAAAGAACTATATAAATGAACTGTAGGGGTGAAATAAATAATGATAGAGTTGAAAAGTATTTTTCTTAACTTTTTAATTTTAAGTTAAAAGACAAAAGCTTAAATTTTAAGCTTTTTGCCAAACGTAGCCTTACTGCCACTTCTGGAATCTGACTCAATTGTTCAAGAAATCAGTTTAAGGCCCCTGAATATGGCCCCGCAAGTCTGCGGCATAAAATCAATGTGCTCACCAAACGCCTCCTCATTTTAGATTGGGACGGACGCATAATTTTAATTTAAAATGAGTGAATTATTTTTATAAATTTTTAAGAGGGTATATATTAAATTTTAAAAAAAATTCTTATTAAAAATGCAAACGTATATTAAATATTCTGAAATAATACTATTATAATAGTGAATTTTTTTAAAATTTAAGAGAGACGATTGTCTCCATCCGTCCCCCTCTTGATCCGTCTATGATTTTAAAGATCCCACAAATAGCTCTCTTCTTGTGGGGGAGTCACCGAGTATTTCGGCGAGGAAAAAGATAATAGGAAAATGTTAAATGCACTTAGTTTTTTGTTTTGTAAGTTTATATGGTGCATTAAATACTTGTGCTTAATGCACAATTAATTGTACTATACTAAGCGAATAAGTATGTGCATATAAAAACATCATTAGTAAATTTACATTTTAAATATCTATCCACACCTATTTTATACACTATACTCTAAGTTAAAACTTTTTTTGTTTATAAATAGAAAGTGAAAAAAGATAAAAATAAAGAGTGGTTGGAGTTGTAGATAAAAAAATAACTCCTAGAGGAGGGTCCAGGACAATTCTATCCCGAATGGAATTAAATACCCAAAATGTGTGGGATTAGGACAAATCATGTTGGATCAGCAAAAACATAATGTTGACCAGTTCAGAAGATTCAGAGGCCTCTTCGGCCAGCAACTAGATGATGAAAGACCTCTTTGACTAAGCCGCTGATCGACCATATATTGGACTGAGTTTAAAGGGATCAAAATCTCATCCCGAGTTGATAGTACATGACAGCAAAAGAGAATCCTAAAAAAATAAACGAAGTTTCAAATCAAAATGGGAACGCCAGCAAGACAAGAGAAGAAAATATCTAATTCTATGTGATAAATAAAAAGAAACAAATCAATCAAAATTAAGAAAGAGAGAAGAAGACACTATAAAGAAGACAAATCCTCCCGTCTCCCTCCCTTCCCCCCCCCCCCCGAAGGGAAGAGGTATGCAAAAGTAGCGTTTAGTTTCTTCGTAAGGCTTTGAGGATGATATTGACTTTAGTGTTTAGTTTCATCCTTAAAGCCTTACGAAGAAACTATGCCAAAAGTAGTGTTTAGTTTCTTTATAAGGTTTTGAGGATGATATTGACTTGAGTGTTGGAGTGCTTTTCAATTAAATCTTGGCTAGATAGCATTAACGGAGTTCTTATTTTGTAGGAAAAGTAAAATAATTGACGAAGAAGGCACAAGTCGACGATTCCAATGAAAAGTTCAATTCCATTCACATGAGTTATCAATGGTCAAAGAGGAAGTTACAAAATTGACTTTATTTGTATCAATTCTTTGCACGCAGGACTCCCTGAAATGGGTTATTTTAAAGAGTCAAATAATTAAAATTTAAAAAGAATAGTTGAAGTTGCTCTCAATAGTCCATGATCCAATAAGTTTTAACTGAAACAAGTTAATATATCTATTTGGTTTGGCTTTATATTTCTAGTGACATAGGATTGCTTTTGAGTTCTTTCACATGCAGTTCTTTTTTTTATTTTTATTTTTTGTTTGTAATCATACAATCTTTCTTGGATCCATAAAAGGGCCTAACTTTTTTCTAATGTGGGTGGAATAATTCCATTTTGATACCACATTGAAAATTTGTATTCAAACTAAAAATTTAAGTTATTAAGTACAAACTAAAAGTTTAAGCTATTAAGTAAAAAAATTTTAATTTTATATTAGATGATCACGCATTTATACCCAAGTAATGAAAAATTATGACCCCATCTAGGATAATGAATTATTTGCTTATTTTCGTATTTAATTATAAATCTCTCAATAATTCATTCCATACTTAAATGATAAGAGATTGTGCCCACATATAAAATAATAGCTCATTTACTTATTTTATTTTGATTATTTTTATTTTTAATAAAAATGTTTACTCGTTTGGTCAATTATTATATTTCTTGAAATTCTCTTATCAAAACAAATGGAAAAGTAGTTTTTTTGACTGAAACATAAAAAAATAAAAAAAAATAAAAAAATAAAAAAATACTAAAAACAAGCCAATTTGACGCTGTCTTTAGTCATATTTTTTTTTAATTTACTTAAAAAAAATTTCCAATTCAAAACGGCATTGGAACTACACAAAAGACCAGCAGCAGAGAAATTCCAGCCTACATTACCCTTCATTATCCAACACTTCCAGGCATTGACAGAAATATCAAAATAGCTTTCAACCTGGATTTTGCAGATGTAATACTCTTCCAAGTGTATTTCTTTGTCCAAAGAAACAATAATATATTAACAAGAAACTTGAATACTGCTAGGTATTTTTCTTCAAAATGTGGATCTAAGCCTTAAATTATAACATACATGATACATATAAACCTACCCAGAAGAGGAAGGAGAAAGAAAGAGAGGGATCCATGGCTCAAAGTCTTACAGGGGGCCTGTACGGCTCTTCTCTGCAGAAAACTAGTGGTTATATATAGAATCTCAGCACTGGCAGATAAAGAAGATACAATGAGAATTTACAATACTGGGTATAACAAAATAAATGACAGAATCTCAGCACTGGTACACCGAAAAACTCTTGTTCTTCCACCAAAAACTCCAAGCTTTCCCCATCTTTCTTCTCGAGATCGTCTTCGACAGTGGTTTTGATTCCAAATCAGGCATGTCCACGTCACTACCTTCGGGCAGCTGCGTCTCAACGGGAGACGGATCCCGTTGCCGCTGCTCTCGGAACAGCATTAAAAGTTTTTGAGCTTTTTGTTTCCCTCTCATAGTCCCATTCACCGAGATCGACACCAACGAAGGTATTACCCCTTCTTGCAGGACCATTTGGCTGCATTTCTCATTTCCATTACAAAAAATCAGAAGACAAGCGGCCGCTTGCTCCTGCTCAACAGGCTCACCAATGTCCAATATAGCTGCAAGCGCACTAATTAGGCATGGGGCCGATATTAGAACATCTCTTGCTAACTTACATGAAGCTAAGTTTATAAAGACAGCTATGCATTTTTCTGTCCATGACTGGTCACTCGAGTCGGTGACAAGGAAGAGGAGTCCATTGATGATGCCAGCTGAGAGAAGGTTTGGAATATTGGAGGGGTGGGTTGAGAGATTAAAGAGGGTGTGGAGGGCATCGAGCTTGCATTGGGGATCGATTTCGGCGTGGAGGGACTTGATTAGGAAAGGGACAGCCTCACTTGAGCCAATGATGGGCTTGGCTTCATCAAGGCAGGAGAGATTCAGGTAAAGTGCAGTTGCTGATCCATGAGAGTTGGATTTGGTGACCATTTCATCCAGCAATGGAAGTACTCCCTCTGCCAACATCATTTCCTTGTTTCTGAAAGAAAGTGATTTTTTTTATAAAAAAAATCAGGAAAATTGCATTAGAGTTGCAAAACATATTCATATTTAAAATATGGGAAAAAGCACAACAGAAACCAGAAGGTGAAATCAAGTTGTACAGGTACTTTTTTTTTTGTTTTGGTTTTGGGTAATTAAGCGTTTCATGAAAAAGAAATAATGTACAAAAAATAAAAGGGGAATAAGGTCAACAGAAGAAGTGTACGAAACACAAACTCAAAAGGAAGCCCTATAACTTAAGAAAAACCACCTAAGGGGTAAAAACCTATACCTTATACATCCCGTAAAACTAAGGAGAGAGCATGGAAAACTAAAAGCCACAACTCCTAAAAGCATGGAAGCCAAAGCCATCCATCACATATAATGGCAAAAACAAACAGAGGTAAACAGCCAAAGAGAATACCAGAGTGAAACCAAAACAGATGTAAAACTGAGCACTGGTCCAAAACATCCATAAAGCATAGAAGCACTAGAAAATCCATAAACAATTTCCAAGGAATATAAATTGGGTTTTAACTTTCAAAATTCTGTATTTATTCACTAATTTGCTCCCATTCCCCTTTCTATGTTCAAGTAGAACATAATAACAAAATGAAAAAGTGGCCAAGCACTGTATTAATTCTATGCTTAAGCTAGGATGTGAAGATCGCTGATAAAAGGATTTAAGGAAAAAAACATGCCCATATCCATTTGAGCCATTCATTCAAGATGGAAGAGCCCAGTGCTCCGCATCCGCTAATTGGTTCTATGATTTCAACGAATAAGTAGTTTGCACCAGGGGCTAAGATAACAAAAATCACAACTGAGCACCATCACTAAAAGCATAAACGAAAAGAAGAAAATGAAGAAAAAGTAGATCAAACATGTTTTTCTTTTCCAAAAACAAAGAACACCTGACCTGTAGGACTTTAATATGACTGAGATGGATAGTGAAGGGACAAAACAAACACTTGCCAGAACACTAAAAAGGACGGTATTGGGGGACATACAACAGTCAAAACAACGAAAACCCTAATACAAGCCAATTACCCAGATCATGATAAGCTTACTTTGCTCTGCTTAAACACGTCCTGAGTCAATGATCAATAATTCCTTAGTAATAGAGAGAATTACCTATTAATGAAAAAACATGTATCTAAAACTAATCAACCAACCATAATCATATCCAATTAATTGGTATAAAGAACGATTTCATTAATATTTTATTGATTTTTCTTTTAAAGAAAGGGTAAGGGAAGGAGAGCTGGTGTGCGCAGACCCAACTGCCATGGGGGCAGGGGGTATTCCTTTGTTATAACAGATACCAAAAAAACTCGTACCGTTTTAGAACTCCAACTACATCTGTAAATTCGGCTATCATTCCATCTATCACCATGTCTAAACACCATATTTGCCATTGTATTGAACAAGAGACAAACCTGTTATTGTTAACAGCAAGATTGAAGAGAGCCATAGCTCCAATTTCCTGAGCCATTTCATGCCTTTTCTGCACAGAAAACTCTAAAAACCGCAACAGTGCTTCAACAAACCCATTAGCCCCCATATAGATCCTGGCTTCCTCATCATCCCTTAGTAAGTGCCTTATCTGTTCTACAACTTTGCACTTTTTCCTTATGTCTTCCTCTTTGTCCAACATCATTAAAAATTCATCGTATCTTTCAAGCTCATTGAGATCAAACTCTTCCTCTTGTACCGGTATATCCTCCCCTTCATTTCCTTCAGCCTCCTCAATAATGCAACTCTCCTCCAAAGGAACCACCTTTACACCCTTCATGTTGCAGGAGCCAATACTGTCCATTGACTGAGAATTTGCAGAGTCACTCTCAGACAACACCAGCCTCCAGTAGTTGAGATCAAGAGACTCTGGCGGTCCATCAGGAACAGCAACTCCATTCTGTTCACACCAGCTACCAACAAGGCCTTTAACACAGTAATTAGGAGTCAAACAAAGATGGAGGAGCTGCTGCTGAGTCTTTGGGCAAGTGTTGTGCCCGTCACCGAACCATTTTTCAATACAAACCCTTTCATATGTTTGCCCAGAAGCAATGATGACTGGGTCATACATGAGCTGCAATGATATGGGACACCTCAACTCTTCTGGAGGGAGCGGTATCTGCCATGATCTCCTGAAGTTTGGCTTGAAATTGAAGGAACTGAGTTTCGAGAGTTGTCGGTCAAAGGAATGACCATTGCCCCCAGGTGCACCACCATCCGCAAAAGAGCCCTGAACAGTCGGGGAACAAGGTGTTGAACCCTGTGAATCATTGTCATCTGAGAAGTCACTTCTAAATAGCTTAGAGTATTTTCTCATGAGATGTGAAAGATAAGCCACAATTGACTCCTTTCTCTTGTCTTCCTCAATCCGAGCTCTATCTATTTGTTTCTTTAGAGCTCTTCTCTCTGTCAGAGCTGCTCTTGAAGATGTGATGCCAAGTCTAGAAGCAGCCTGGTGAAAAGACTCGAGCTCATTATTGCCACTGCAGTTGCTGTTGAATTTCCTACCTTGCTGGAGAAGTGCAATTATATCATCACCAATTTGCTTCTCCTGCGGATCAAGCGAGAACTTAATCTCCTCAAGTTCACTTAGAATTTCGGATATCTGCAATAGATGAGTTACAATTAAGAGTCAATATCCTGTATTCCAAAATGGCAAGACCTTATAAAAAAATAGAAACAATTTGCTTGCTTCCAGAACAATATTAATGTTGTCTATTCTATACAATCTTTCTTGCCTTGATTACCCTTCTAATTGGTGTTTCAATCATCCATTATAATTACTAAGATTGGCATTGTCTTTTTTTTTGATAAAGTAAAAGATTGGCATCTTTTGCCACCTCAGAATAAAAAAGCTGTTTCTAACACTGACCACAATAACACTGGGATCCTCATTTGTAATTTGTATGACCATAGACTGTCTTTTTTTTTTTTTTTGATAAAGTAAAAGATTGGCATCTTTTGCCACCTCAGAATAAAAAAGCTGTTTCTAACACTGACCACAATAACACTGGGATCCTCATTTGTAATTTGTATAACCATAGACTGATTTTGCATCCTACGCCATCAATCTAGGAAGGAAGTTCATGGATGGAGTTTCATTCGCCAGTGGAAGTGGTGAATTCACAATTGTCATTGGGGATATACTGAGAGAAAAGAGTTCTAACTAGAGAAGGGAAGTTAGCATTTTCCACAGAACTTGAGAAAATCATGATGCTGTTCATGTATATAAGCCAGCCAACAATTGTGTTGAGACCAGTCATACAGGGTTGATTTGGTGGTTTGGTTTATCCATTGAACCAACATATAACTTCTAGCAAATCATTTATACTAGTACTCACTGCATACAGGCCCAATACTTCAATGAAAAACCCAAGCATCAAATAAGTTAAACTGTTCAACAAGGAATACTAACAAGAAGATATGCAACAGAAAGATTAACATTACCTGACCACCAATAGGTTGTGACACAATATCTTTGACCCGCCTAAGACTATCTTCAAGGGCGCATCTTGCCTTCTCAAATTTTAGAACAACAGAGTCCCCGGTTATAGCCTGCATGTAAGGATGATTATGTTAATAAAACATTCCTCTGGGAGAATAAAGAAAGAAAAGACAAAATCTTTCAACCTCATCCAACCAAGCACGAATGTTATAGTTTGCAGTCAAATCACTGAGGGATCAACTTCACCATCACATACTATTCAGTAAAAGTCAATAATCAGATAAACGCTTCAATTACATCATGTTTCCTTACCCACCAAGCCAATCATGCACACACATTACAAGTTATATGGAGGCACTCATTTACATGTATAAGTGCCTGTAAGCAGGCAGTTGAAACTTCAAGCAATATTCTCTTACCAAAGTAATCATCAAACTACAAAGGAACCACTAAGGCCCTGTCTGGCAACAAATTTCTATTTCTCATTTACAATAAATAGAAAACATATTTTCGTTTATTTTTCTAAAAAACAACAAGAAATAAGTTTGCCAAATACATGTTTATGAGTAGAGGTGGTAGATGGGGGTGGCGAGAGTTGGGTGGAAGTCGTAGGTGGAGTGGTGGCCGGTGGCTAGAAATGGTGACCGAAAGTGGTGGCAATGATGGTGACTAGTAACAGTGGGTGGGAGTAGCAATTGATAGAAAAGGTGATCCGTGGAGGTGGTGACACATGGGAGAGGAGATGTGGTAACCACAGATGGTGGTCTGAAGTGGTGGCTAAAAGTGCTTGCCAGTGATAATAACAAGAGACAGGGACAGGGATGGTCAGAAATAATGAAAGAGAGAGGAGGGAATGAGAAATTGTTTGCAAAATAAGTGAAAACACATTTTTTCAGTTTACAAAAAATTGGTAAATTTTAAAAACTGGTTACATTTTTTTGAAAACAAAAATAATTATCAAACTTAGTTTTTAATAGTTTATGAAAATTTTGAAAACAAAATTTTGAAAACAAAAACAGAATATGTAACTGTTACCAAACGAAACTTAAATGACTATGGGAAATCAGTTAAAAGGCCATTACCTAGATTTGTCCCACCAATATGGGATATTGGAAGGGGCAAACTGAACACAATCGGAAGCTAAGGCATTATTTGCACAATTTGACTGCCTTAAGGCTCAAGAGCATAGATTCTTAACAGAGCTTGCAAACCAATAAAGCTACTCCAATTTTATTTTGAACAAAAAGTCAATCGCCAAAAGATTAGAAAACATCAACAAATGAATAGCCCACCACATGGAAGAACTATTTTCAGTAATGGAAACATTATTTCCCCGGTTTATCAAATATGCAAGTAAAACATTTCAAGTAGCAAAATCAGATCCGGAAATCCCCTCCCCGTGAGATTCGATAATGCTTTTTTCAGTTGCTTATCGTCTCACTCGAGCCAGGCAAGGAAAAGAACAACAATAACAACAACAATTTAAAACAATTCCTTTGAATATACAAAATTAATGGGAAAACAAGAAGAATCATACCAAATAAAGTTTACTACATTCGCAGCAATGTTGAAGAATATTCTTGGTCTTCTCAAGTGCTATGTGCAGAGAACATAATGCTTGAATGCCTGCTGTGCTAGGCCTTGCTGCTTCCAGAATAGGAAAAATTCCAAGCAATTTGCAATAAATTGCAGACATTGCCTTGCACATTTCTCCATGTAACTGCATAAGCAACCACATATTTGTCAAAGCCCTAATCCTCGATCAACAAAACTGTCTGCAAACTTGCGTGCTATGCCAGAAAATCAGGACCATAATTCCTCAGAAAGACAACGAAATTTCAAGTTATGCTAAATCCAATTTTCACCATATGTGCAGCTTAAAATAATTTCCATATATCTATACATGTGTATAGTTCCAACTGCAAATAGGAGGGGATGCCCAATTCAACCTAAGCATACGGAAACATGCAACTTCAGCTCAAAAACTATTCAAACTGACCAGCAAGTATTCTCAATGCCAGAATAAACAAACAAAACGACAAAATACAAAAATATTCATATGTTCTATACTTCTATTTGAATTCTTGTAATTCATTTCATATGTACCTTTGCATCACCATTTGGAAATAAATTTTCTTCAATCTCCGTAATATCCATGATTCGTAATCACCGTGGAAAACTATAATTTAATTTTACATCGCCTGAAATGGAAGGGTATATTACAAAATAGTATCAGCAAAAGATAGCTTCCCCGCAAAATGCATGATAACTAACTTAAATTAATAAACACAAACAATTGTATTCATACATCTTCAAATGAATCCAGAAATAGTTATATGTTATGAAAGACAAACAGGATCCCAGGGAACAAATAAAAGGATAAAAAATAAAGAAGCGCCTAGAAAAATCCCAAAATCGATTGTCATTATTCAATAAAACAAGTTTGTCGTTGTATCCCGTGAATTAGTAAACAACTTGAGGGGAAAAATATTGTTTTACACGTTCCTCACAAATTGCATACTCAAGTTTCAACATTTAAAAATTGAAAAATACAAGTACGAGTTGTAAAGGAAGAAGAAGAGTAATCAAACACAAAAACTACAAATTAGAACGAATTGAGACTTAAAAACAGGAAATAAATTTAAAATTTAAAAAAAACTATATATGTATTGACCTACGAATACCAAATTCAGGAAGTGAGACTCTCCACAAACAAAACAAAACCCCACCCAAAAAAAATCCAAAACTACAATTTACCAGCGCAATGCGATTCATATCCACATACACACACCCAAAAAAAAAAAAAAACAAGGAACCAAAGGCGTAAACTTAAGGAAATGAAAACATTTTGTGAAATACAAAAACCACAAACGAACGAATTGAAACTTAAAAACAGAAACTAAATTTAAATTTACTTATATTATATAAATTGACCATCGAATACCAAATTCAGGAACTGAGACTCTCAACAAACAAAACAAAAACCAAAAAAAAATTCCAAAAACTGCGATTTTCCTACGCAATGCGATTCATATCCACACAAAAACCGAACCAAAAGGAAATGAAAACATTTTCTGAAATACAAAAACCACAAACTGGAACGAATTAAAACTTAAAAACAGAAACTAAATACACACACACACACACACACACACACACACACACACGAATACCATATTCAGGAACTGAGACTCTCAACAAACAAAAAACAAAACAAAATAAAAAATTCCGAAACTGCGATTTGCTTACGCAATGCGATTCATATCCACACCCAAAAACCGAACCAAAAGGAAATGAAAACATTTTCTGAAACACAAAACAAATAGAACTCCACAATCATCTTAAAAGCCCTTGGGAAAAGAAAGAAGATGAGGTTTTAAAACTGAAAATTGTACCAGAAATAACCGAATCAACCAAGGAGGCTTCATTAAACGGACATTTACGGAGATTAATCGAGCTCTAAACCGCATTAAACATGGATGATCTGTTAGCCATCTGATCAAAGTTAGGGTTTTCGCGTTTGCATCGGCAGTTCTAGAGGACGAGAGAGATTTAGAGAGAAACCGTGGGTCGAGTCGAGAGAGAGAGAGAGAGAGAGAGGGCGTAAAAATATTTGATGTAATATTGGAAGTAATATATTGAAATGGGAAAAATATCTTTTAAGAGAGATAAATAAACTTTTCGATTTTTTCTTTTTGAATTTATAAAAAAAAAAAAATAAATAAATAAATCGATGGCAATGAATGATTATTATTTTCGAAGCTTTTGTTTATCCAGGTTCATCGGCCGACAGTTGGTCGACCTCCTCATTTGTCGGTAAACAGATCTGCCATAAATGCGCGTGGAATGCCCAAATTAACCCCGCATATATATTTTTTTATTAGGATCATATTAATCACCATTTAATAAATAATAATTAAAAAAATAATAAAAATAATTTTTTTAATATTAATATATTTTAAAAAATAAAATTTACTACTTTTAAAAAATATTAATATATTTTATATAAATATTTATATATTATATATTTATTATTCATCACTTATTAAATGATAATTAATATATATATATTTTTTTTTTATTTTTTGACTAATTTAGGAGTCCTACCTTAATTAGCATCATTGACCTGTACTAACACTAAGGGTGTTGAACGCTTGATTTTCAACGGTAAACTCAATTTTTTGACTGCATGACGTCATCAAATAGGTTGGCTGCTTTGTCATTTAAGATTTTATTTATTTGTTTATTTATTTTTGAAAGAATTGTGCTAACCCCCAGCTGTGGTTAATATGTTAATAGATTAACCGGAACAATTTTTTGGTAATGTTATTACATTTTTTTAAGTGAAATCTACTTCTAAAATTGATATAGCCCCGTTTGGATAATTTTATTTATTTATTTATTAATTTATAAATTAAAAAATAAATTACGTCGTTTGAATAACTAAATAAATTAAAAATATATAAAAAAAAAATAAATTTATTTGGATAGCCAAATAAACTGGCTTATATGTCAATAAAAAATAAGTAAATAAGTCACAAACTATCTAAACGAAGTGTCTTAAATAGAATTTGACTTATTTACTAATAAAAAAATAAAACAATAAATAAATAAGTAAAGTCTACTCAAACAGGACCATAATGTTATTATATTTAGGTTCTATTTGTTTCGACTTAAAATATTTGTAGATAAAATATTTTACATATTTTTTATTATTTGATTGATAATACTTATGTAAAAAATTAAAGGGCCATAATGTTATTATTAAGCCAAATTTGGTTCAATAAGGTAAAATATTTTATTAAAAAAATTGCACCTAAATGTAATAACATTATAGCCATGTTATTACAGGACCATAATGTTATTACATTTAAGTTCTATTTTACCTTATTGAACCAAATTTAATTTATAAAAAATTAACTCGTAAGTTAATTTTAAAATTGCACATTCGCACACATTCATTTAATTCATTCCCATAATTCTTTTCACCTTTTGTTATTCTCATGACAAATAAAAATGCATGTGACAGAGATGATATATATATATAGAGAGATACAGAG
>JAOTRH010000024.1:932430-978675 GCA_034768845.1 Heliamphora exappendiculata | reverse complement strand
TGAGAATGACGATTTTGAGGGCAATTTTAGGATGGAGCAGTAGTTTTGAGGGTAGTTTTGGGGTGAAACGGTAGTTTTACGTTAAGTTAAACGGAATTTTTAACGGTTAAAATCTCTTTGATGTTAAAATTAAACATGATATGAGGTTTCTGTAATTTTTGAAACTACATAAGAAATTTTTATTTTTATCAAAAAATTCAGAAACGATCAGTAAAATTTACCCTTAAATGTATTATATAGAACAAACATCACGTTAACAGTATTATGTAATGTAATATAGATAATGACGTAATCAACCACATTTGCGTAGAAGTGTATATAATTATTGACTAAGGTTGTTGATAATTGACTGATTTTATGATTGATTATTGGGAGGGAGAAAAACACATAGTAGGTTGTGTTTTCAACTTGGGATTACTGGGTCAATTATCAAACTATAGGTATTTGTGATGGTATTTGTTTAAAATAAAAAGAGTGTTAATTGGGATTGTTCGTTTGCGTTAGGGTTGTAATTTAAGCATGTTCTGGCACACCTTCGACCTGGTCCAAGTCTACTTAAGTCATTGGATTCCCGTCAAAACTTAGGCCAGGTTAGGTTGAAATTTTTTAGAATAGGAGGTACAAGCTCAGCTCGGGAGATCTGTAGGCCTAAGATTTGGGCTTGAGTTTTGGGCTAGTTGTGAGCTTGCGCTTTGGACTAGGAGGTCCAAGCACAAAAAAAATTACACTTTTATCATATTTCTGAAAATTTCCATTAGTTAAGAATTAATATATTTCTATTTTTTTATATTAATTAATATATTTTGTTACAGGTACAAAATTAATATTACTCTCCGAACACCAAGTCATATTGGGAATCGCTAGGGGAAAAGACATCGCCTTTACAAAAAAAAATTTGAAAATGTAAAATGCCACAGTTTAAAAGCACAACAGGTCCTTGTTCTAAGATAAAGACAGTAGGCATTCCACTATAGAATGTGTAGGCCCATATGGATTGGACTGATTCGATTTTAAAGCAAAGACAATAATTAAATTATTAGTAATGATTTTAAAAAATTTGGAACATAAACTGGATCTTTGTCGTTATGGAATTGATCCAGAGCTAATTTGTAAAAACGATCCGATTCTAATTTTATCCATTTTTGAAATTCAAAATAACTAATTTTATTAAACAGTACATAATCTAAACAAAACATAGTCTAAACTCTTGTTCGAAAGCTTTCAATTCAAAACTAAATATACAGAGCAAGCCCTCGACTAATGTAGTAATCACAAAAATAGTGAGAAGAAATTCTTTTTTCGAAACTCACTTTTTTCTAATAACGCATTAATCGTTAAATGATTAATATCTTTGTATTAGAAAGTGGTAATCGTAATTTTATATTAATTTTTTAGTTTAAGCTATTTCTATTTTCTTTACCATACTTGTTTGGACTAAAATTATAAAAGTAGCTAAAGAGTATAAAAATGTAAAATGTTTATACTTCTAAAAAATAGTCCGATTCAGTTAGAATCGGTTTTTCTTTTATAAAAATTGAGAACCTGACCGTATAGAACGATTTTAAAAAATTGAGAGCCAGAATCAGGTCGTTTTAATATAGAATCGGTCTAAATCATACCAAACTGTACAACTCGGACCGGTCCGAACCAATTCACCAATTCTTTCAAAGGACTTTTAGCTAAAAGTTCGAAAAAATAAGTTTTAACGCGCAAGATTCATCAACAAAATTTTTAACGTACGAGATCCAATCGCCTACAATACAGATAAATTTAATACAAACAAATAAATTTATATGTAATGTATACAGATAAATTTATCTGTCGTTCCTTTCTAATATTGACAAATGTTAGACAGATAAATTTATCTGTTAAGTTAAATATGCACAAGTGCTAGACAGATAAATTTATCTGTTCTTTTAAATAAATATAAGTTTTAGACAGATAAATTTATTTATTTTGTGAAACAAGCACAATTGCTAAACAGATAAATTTATCTATTTTTTTTCTAATATTGATAAATGCTATAAAGATAAATTTATCTATTTAATGAAACAAGCACAATTTAACAGTTAAATTTATCTGTCTGCTTATTTATGCAAGACAAATAAATTTATCGGTGTACTTTATACGTGTTTTGAAAATGTATAGTGTCCTTTATATAAATAAATTTATTTGTATACTTTATACATGTTTTGAAAATGCATAGATAAATTTATCTGTTCTAGGGTCTAACTAGACATCGCGCGCTAAAACCAAACCTTGCACGTTAAATTTTTTTTATGATAAATAAAAAACAAAACCAACACTACTGTAAAGATTTAAGACTAATTTTTGCTCTTTCAAATCTTTTGTGTACCCTACCCCACTACCCTTATAAACTGAAAAAATCTAAAATTTTCTCTCAAATTGAAAAATCCTAAAAAAAAAAATTAGCGAAAGAAAGTTTGTCTCTTATTTAAGACCTCATTCATTGAAAATCAATTCATTGGCCAAATGGACAAAATCCCAAGGCCAAGGTTTACTCATAATTAGTTCATATTTCATAAATTACAAAATCCACCCACTCAAGAGTCTAGGGGAATAGAATATTCCCAAACATGGAAAGAAAGTTGGTTGGGGAGTTATCAATCTTATCCAGGACCACAAACCAAACTAGGAATAATTCCAAACTATTTGGATTAATCCGAAATTAAATTCAATGAATACTTGGATTATTATACGTGTACTACACGTCATGCATATCCTGTTCTTTTATGTCCTATAGATTTGTACGTAATTAATGTGAATAGTTCATCTAAGTTTTTTTCTTTTTAGGACATGTTTGGCTGCTTAGATTTGATAATATGTGAGATTGGATAATAATTGCAATCCATTATTCTAAACGAACTTTGACACGTTTGATTAACTGGATCATCAGATGTGAGATTTTGGATTATGAATCCTATGAAATTGAATTTTTAGTGAAAATAATATATTTTTATTCTATTTTTATTGAATTATTAATATCGTAAAACGTGAAATTTATAATATTTTGACACTACTTATTTCATAAAGACGAGGGAGCGGGATAAGGTTAGAAGATAGTGGTGGCGCACTAATAGATTTTGTCATCGTGGCATTATTTGTCCCGTATTTATATCGCAAAATTTTAAGTAATAGTTAGACTACCAATATCTCATTGATGATATTAGTGAATAATACTAAGTTCTTTACTATTATTAGTATCAAATTTTAATATATTTTTTCTCTTTATTTGACCGACAAAAATATTAAATAATTTTACAACTCTTATCTCATTTGTTATTTCACTTTAACAAAATATAAAATAAATTCTTCAATATATATATATACACACACATAATTTTAATCATAATTTTTTATTATAAGAAAACATATGAAACTCCCAGTATTACTAATTTTTCCTATCTTATTTAATATTGTTCTAGAAAACAAACAAGTCCTTAGACCATGTTGGATGTGCCGGATAGAATTGATTAGAATAAAAATAATGAGTAATACATAGCTTTTACGTGTTTTTTAAATAGCATGACAAAGTAAATGAGATTATGTACAACATGTATTATTTACATATGTTTAGATAAAATATGAAATAAGAATTGAAGAATTATTTTTAATTGTTAAATAAAAAATATATAATTCAGATGGGGATACAAATAATTCTAGGGGAGGACTCAAATAAATAATTTCATGAATGCCAAATTATTAGTTACACATATGGGAAATTCTGTACCCAAAAAAATATGGAGAATTAATAGCCTAGAAATATATGTCCCACATCTTTTTTTATCATGCTCAATCTCTTTTAATAGATCAAAACAAACATGACCTTAAAGTAATAGTATTCAAGAATTTCACTACTAATCTTATGAGATACCTCATCCTGTAATATTACATATCTCTTATTACTAATTTAATTAATTAAATAAAACTTTGATCCAAAATCTATATATATTATGAGGGTTCAGTTTTTTAAAAATGTTTTACATTTTATTTTTTGAATGATTAAAATACATTTTAACTCAAATCTAACTATTAAAATTAGTTCTCAGAAAAATATGTTTTCTCTTCTCTATGAGCGTTGAGATGCATTTTGACTTAAATTATAAGATCAAGATTGGTTTAACAAAAAATCAACAAAGAATATATTTATTTATATTTGATTGATGGCCAAATCTTTTATTAAACCGAATTTTACTTTCCAAAATAAAATTTAAAAAAAAAGTACTTTTAAACTCTCAAATGAAAATAAAAGAAAATCAAATTTTGATTTACAATAATTTCACATTTTGAAAGTTTTTATAATTTATGAAGTAGAATTTAATTAAATTAACTTAGTATTATTTATAAAATTACTTTTCACCTGCTTTTATAATATTAAAATTTTAAAATTCATTAATTACTATTGTATATATAATTTAAAAATAAAATCAAATTAAGTTTAAAAGTGGCTTTAAATACAAATAATTATTTTTACGCTTTTTTTGTTCTAGAAGTTGCAATACGCTTTTGTTATCTGTATACGTGTCAATTGGATATTTTTCCTTTGTTACTTTTTTTTTTTCTTTTCTTTTTATTTTTTTTCCAAAAATAATTTGTCGCCATTCCTAATTCATATGAAAATCCTTGGCTTTATAAGTTTTCCCTACGCTTATGGAATTCCATATGGAAAGATGAAGAATTACGTAGAGCTTCCAGGATGAAGTCTCCAATAATTTTCCTTTTTTGGATGGAAGTCTCTAAATTTTTTATTTTTTATTTGGCGGAAAAGTGATGATCCCTGGGCTTAGTATTGGCCGGATCACTTTTACCCTTTTAGGGTCTGTCCGAGACTCTTTTTTGTAAGATTGTAGTTTATTGAGTTATTTCGGTAGCATCAGTTGTTTTCAATACGGATGTGTACGGATACGTTATCTTCATTAATGCTTTATGCTCAATTATTCATCGTTATAAATGTTCTTTGACCTCAACTATGTTATTATTAATGCTTTTGTGTTGACCAAGACTAGAAGGTCGGCCTTGCCGACCATTGGAATTCCATAACAAACCTCCCGATCATCTAGCTTTTCAACTCGTTTGGGCTCCCGATCATCTAGCTTTTCAACTCGTTTGGGCTGACCCTGTTCAATTAATATGCATAATCTTACATAAAGATACACTTATTAATATCCGAACAAATTAATAGGATTGGATTAATTTATTTATGTAGAAATTGTCAAGTTTTTTATGTAAAAAATAAGGTTGATTATGTATTTATAGTTAAGTGACCATATAATATTTGTCTATAAATAAATAAAATGATAAATTTAATTTTTAAAAAAATAGTTAAACAAATATTGTTTGATCCCATAGCGACAGTCATATATAGTAGTAGGTTAACTTTGTTTTTTATATGAATATTAAATTTAACGAACTCTACATAATAAATAAATTTGTTCATAAAAACATGTGGAGTGTGCCCAGGACGAACCCTAGGTTACGTGGCGCAACAACAGATAGAGAATGAGAGAAAAAATAAAATAAAAGAAGTGAACTTTTTAATTCATTTAGGAACATGAGTGATCATTTTTTACTCTTCCCTTAATACACAGAAGTAAAGGACATAGTATTAATAATTTAAATTTAAAATATAATAATTTTGAAAATCTTTCCATATTGGCCATTGGAAATAACATATATAAATAAATGAATTTTGGAAAGCTTTTTCTATATTAAGTCAATTAATAAATTTTATATGATTTAGAATAAAAGTGATGACTAGGAAAATTGCTATAATCAAAGTAACCTATATATTTTTATAATTTTAAATGTCAAAAGTTCAAGAAAAAATAAAGAAAAAGTCTAGTTATACTCCATATTTTGCTCCACTAGACAAATTTAGCGGGCACTACTCCGAGTGTTGGTGGACTCTACTCTAAATATTAGTGTTAAATCCACAAAACTTGTATCTATAAAGTAAAATATAAGGTGTAATATGAGATTCTGTAGCCTATACTTCGAGTGTTGGTGTGAAACTCATAGTTCTAAACACCGTACTAAACGGTAAATTGATTTTTTTTATCGATATGGTATGTATTGGTACAAATAAAATATCGAGTGCCGTTTTAAATTTGTCGCAATAAAATATTATATGTATACCAGCCTAATACCAGTCTATACTAACCTATACAGGGTAATATCAGATACGTACTAGTTCATAATTAAATTTTTTAAGAAAATAAATTTTACTTATTTTTTTGCTTCTATTTTTATACTTAAATTAAACATCAAATATAGCATAAATTGAGAGTTTTAGAACTAATTAATGTTAAATTATTATTACAAAATTTATATATTAAATTTTATCGCTTTCAAATAAGCTATCTCACTATAAACAATAAGATTAAAATTTAAATTAGACTAATTAATCAAAATGTTATTTTAAGTAAATAATTATGTTATACTAAATTATTTATTATTGAATAATATTTTCTAAAAATATACGTAGAATATTTTATTGCGACAAATTCGAAATGGCACCCGATATTTTATCGGTACCGGTACATACCATACCAATGAAAAAATTAATATACTGTTCGATACGGTATTCTGAACTATGGTGGAACCTACCAAATTTGTGCTTTCAAAATAAAATACAAAGTGTAATATAAAATATCTATAACACTGTCCAAAATAAATTAATTAAAGTGCATATAAATTGTCTTGAACACCCTAAAATACCAACCAAAACAAAAACTATCACCGTCAATTTAAGACTCTCCACCATTCTTGTGAATTTAAGACTCCACCATTCCTCCATTCCTGAATGGTGTTACTGATTAAATTATGAAGTCGTTGTACAAGTACTCTCTCTTTCAAACACCACTTCACCATTTTTTTTCTCTTTTTTCTTGTCCACACTCTGTACACGATTTTCTATATATTGAGCAAAAGAATTTAAGTCCCCAACTGCCACATTCTATTGTCATACAAAAGGAGAAATGATGTTGTGTTCGTCGAAAGTGGTGGTGGTGGTTGGGCTAACATGAAGAGTCTAACCCTACAAGTGCTCACCGGCCGATGGTTTTATGGTGTTCGCCTCCTTCCTAATATTGTTTGCCGTCGGAGCCACCTACATGTTTGGACTCTCCTGCAGCGACATCAAGTCCTCCCTCGGATATGACCAAACGACTCTTAATTTACTAAGTTTTGTTAAGAACTTAGGCGCAATGTCGACATTCTCTCCAGCCTAATCAACGAGGTCACGCCGTCGTGGGTGGTGCTCTTGATGGCGTGGTTCTCAACTTCTTCGGGTACTTCATGATATGGATTTTCGTTAGAAAACGAATACCCAAACCCCAAGTCTGGCAAATATGTCTCTACATATGTGTAGGTGCAAACTCGCAAGCTTTGGCCAATACCGGAGCTCTAGTCGTGTGACTCTCTGAACCATGGGAGCATCTAGAGCGACAATTAACTAATTGAACTGCAGAAATTAAATAACAATAATACTCCTGCATACCGAAAAAGTAGAATAGTGTAGAGTTATATATTACAAACCAAAATAAAAATTTTCTGAGGTACATCAAACAATAAAAGCGACAGGTGGACAGCCGCAAAAAAATTGGTACTACGTGGTCGAAGAGAATTGAGGTAAAAACATACGTAAGACTCCTAATCACAAGAGCCAAGGCTCCACGTCCACACCAGCGTCCTCATCAATAGACTCTTCTTGCTCCTCAAGACTTAGCATGGAATATCAGAGAAATTCACACCAACATATAAATATTTTTCATGCAAACAAGTTACACAACAACAACAATTGATACATAATAGAAGAAATTTTAATTATGATGCTGTTTATTTAAATTATTAAGTTCAATTAGATCCTAAGTTATTCTAGGTTCGCCCAACCAAGGTAAACCAACCTAATCCTGATCCCAATCACACAGACTAAGTCTATCAACCGATTATAAGCGATCCTTTAGCAGTGAGATAACTACGTAGTTGAACTAAATGTTCAAACGGGTCATCATTGACGGCAAATGTGTAGAAAATCACATCATCGACACGGTCTGGCCCTCGGATCTCAGGTTAAGGTCTAGTGCGGGATCACAATTATTCTAACACCTATTATTATGCTACCCAAATCACCTTTTCCATAAGGTACTATTTCAAAATCATAAATCGTGGCATATATCTTGGAATACTCCTCCAAAATCACAAGTAATCGTGCATATAACACCCGGAGAACCACCTCAAAATCACAATAACAATGTCAAATCCACGAAACAAGTCCGAAAGTGTTACAGTCATAAGATTCAATTTATCATCCGCTTAAAATTTTAGTAAGCCCCGTAATTCCCAACCCAATGATAATGAAAAATAGGACATTATGCTAAAATATAAATTTTCATCTTATAAAAGAAATTCCATGCAAAATAATCGATCGTTAACATGTGAGGATAAATATAAGATTCATGTTAGCATGCTTAGGTGTAAAGAACTCATCATTTATGCAATTAAATTGAACCAAGTTCACATTTAATCCAGATCTATCATCACAAATCATGTAAATAAAATAAATATAGTATCATGTGATATCATCACAAATCATGTAAATAAAATAAATATAGTATCATGCATCACAGCCATTCAAACAAGACATAAGATAAACATAAGGCATTAATGGAGATGACCTATACACATGAGCTATCACAAATCACATTTAGGATTTTAGTTTTCATTTCTATTTTTTGGGTCTTAAAAATATTAAATCTTCAAAACAAATTCTGAAAATTGGTAGGTAACTCATTTGTGATGTTCTGAACATTTGTCGTGAAAACAACTTTTTTGAATTTTTCTCTAAGGCCTCATTTTTTAGAAAATAAAAATGGGTGATAGAAAGTGAGCATACTTCAGCATGGTAGTATGATTTTCAGTTGACTTTAAAAATTAAAAACGAAAACCTATTCTTGCTGAGTGGTTTTTAAATTTTTTACAAAAATAGATATTCAACTTATGAAACTTTGAGACTTAACCTTACTCAAAAAGTATTTATATTTTATTTTTTAAATTAATTTTTTACCAAATAGTGTCCAAATTAAACACATTTTCTACCAAATAGTGTCCAAATTAAACACCTTTTAGTAGAATCAACACAACTTTCTCTACACTCAATTTTTTTGAATGATTTTAATAGAGTTTGAAAGATAAAAAAAATATCTACTAATCTCAATGGTCTTATGCAAAAAACTTGTTTCTACGAAAAATGGTATTACTCTAAAGTTGTCCTTTCAAGCAGCTTTTTTAACTATTTTTGAACCTAAGTTTTAAAAACATGAAAATAAATGAATTAGTCTTCAAGAGAATTTATGCATCAGAGCATATTAACATGATGCTAGAGTAAAAATTCTAGAGCACCCACTTAAGTGTAGACTCAAAAAGAAATTAGAATAAACTCGAATTTTTTAGAAAGTTGCCTTAGGACATATTCATGTTCATGCAGGTTCTTGGCTCTTTGGTTCATGATTCATATATGCATGGTCATATCTTCTTTATATATAATTTATATAAGCGTTATACAGTATTTGAGCAAGAACCTCGAGATTTTAGTTTTTGAGTCAAAGAGTTTAAGAATGAAAAAAATAAAAGTATGTAAATGTGGTTTCTACCTTAAATATGGGGCTAGAATTGTTGAATGAGACGGATGTAGATGATAAACACCAAAAATGGAGACCTTCAACATTTAGAACCAAAGCTTCCTTCTTCTTTCTTCTTTCTTCTTTCTTCTCTCTTTCTCTCTCTATATCTCTCTCTATATCACTTTTAATATTAGATTTTTTTCTTGTAAAGAGGAAGAGGAAAAAGAAAAGGGCTATTTTGTAAAAAGAATGATAGTGGGGAGCCATCACGAAGGTGTAAAGTTGGGTGGCGGCTCTAGCCACTTAAAATGCATGCAAAATGACAAGTTTGTATCACAAGAGATAAAAATAATAGGTGGAGTGTTAGCTTGGCTAAATTGGCTGGCCATGGGTGGTTTTTTGTTTCAAAAACTCTGATTTGCTTGGTTCAAATTATTATATTAGAAATTTAATGATATATTTATATTATATTATTTAAGAAAAGTGTTCAAAAATTGATTTAATGTATGTTTTTAACCACTAACCTGATAGAATTTAATTAATTTAGTAATTTTATATTTAGTACTTTATTTTTATAAGTTAAATTGATTACGCATTATTTAATTACGGCGGTGGAGCCAAATTAAGTCTTTTGTATAAATTTGTGACCTGATGTATATTTTGGCTACTTTTTCACTAGTGTTGAATTAAATTAATAACTTTAGTTTTAAAATTTTAATTCTATAATTTACTATTATTTTATTATTTAATTAATTATGTGGTGAATTTTT
Source organism: Heliamphora exappendiculata (assembly GCA_034768845.1). Classification (NCBI taxonomy): domain Eukaryota; kingdom Viridiplantae; phylum Streptophyta; class Magnoliopsida; order Ericales; family Sarraceniaceae; genus Heliamphora; species Heliamphora exappendiculata. The sequence goes on along the minus strand of JAOTRH010000024.1, from coordinate 968,264 downwards.
GATTAAATTAAATCTTTTTACAATTACATATAAATTTGAATTCATGTGTAAAATTGGTTACTTATTACGTGGAATTGAATTAATTTAATGTTTTGATGATTTGTACATTAATTTTTATAATTTATAATATTATTATAATATTTTGATATAATTACATTAAGAATATGAGTCAGAATAAGTATTTTTGTGCAATTTATTAAAATAGACTTTTTAATTGGAAACTTGAGTATATATATAGTTTTTATTAATTAAATTGCACCATATAGACATTATTTTATTAAAGATTAAATAATTAATTTTTAAAATTTTAATATTTGAAATATACACATATACATTTAAGGCCTTGTTTGGGCTTTAGAGATGAGTTGGGTTGGATTTTGAGCCTAATTTCTAGGAATTGGGCTTAAGTTATGGATTTGGGTCTTTTTAACTAATTGGATTCAAGATTAGGATATTTGGCTAATTAAGCCTAACAAGTTAATGGAAAAGAGTTGGGTTGAATTGATTCAAGTTTGGGCAAAATTGAAGTTTATTTTATTTATTTCATTATTATTATTATTGTTGTTGTTGTTGTTGTTGTTGTTGTTGTTGTTATTATTTTTATTATTATTATAGTGATGATGATGATGATTATTATTAGTATTATTATTTGTAAGCCTTGGAAGTATAAAGATTATGGCATCAAAGTTGGAATTTTGATTTGGTTTTATTTTATTTTATTTTACTTATTTACCTATTTATTGAATCAATAAAATTTTTTAGCATATACCTAGGTGGTCATTCATAGAAGTTATATGTGTATTCATTATACATATTTTGTGTATTAGCTAATGTTAGTTGTAGAGAAAATATATGAGAAATATTTCAGGAATTTTTATGTAATTATAAATAATTGAGAGATTTATAAATAATTATCAAAACTAAAATTATTCGGAACTCTTAAGAGTGATTTATACGAGAAACTAAAGTATTTTTCTTAAGAGGATTACAACTTATTATGGATTTTAGTCTATTGGGCTAAAAATGTAATTATCACAAAATTTGGGACTAAAAGTGTAATTATTAGACATTATGGGATATTAGGTCTTTGAGTACATTGTCTTTCCAAGTTGAAATTTATACTTGATTCTCTTGTTTTTTTGGACTTGAAAATTGGGGTTTGCCATTTTAAAGTAACACTAAGGAAATTTTGGGCTCAAAAGATTACTAGACTAAATTAGCATTTTTTTAAAAAGGTTTGGGGTGCATCATTTTTAGGTTTAGTTATTTAGGATTTGGAATAAGTGTCTGAGATAAAAATATATATATATATTTTTTCATATTAGGATTTTTGTTTCACGGGATCTAATTTTTAAGTTTTGATTTTTCTAGACTTTTTGGCTCGGTTGTGTCATGAGATTCTTTTAACTTATCCTCGCTAAACTTATAATCTAAAATTGAGTTCTTACAAGTCGCATGTGTCAAGAAATTCCTAGAGAGTTGGGGCATCGTCTTGGGGCTTCTCAAGAGCTTTGTTGGCCTCCGTGGTCCGATCACAACACAGTTATATTGCGTTGTCTATCGCGACAACTCAAAATTCCTCATTTTGCTCATCAGGTGGCTTTTGGCCGCCATCTCATTCATATTCCTCCAAACCATCCAATTCAAGAAGGCCATTCGACAGCCTAACAAGCTCAAAGAACCAGAAAAGTAAACATTTTATCAAAAAATTAAAAATTTAGAAAATACAAAAAATAATTATTTTCAACCAAATTACTTTTAGTGAACCTTTTGCAACTTTAATAAAAAAAATATTTTACTTTTTGGATTTGAAAAGAAAAAACAAAAAAGTAAAAATCAAAAAAATAAAACATTTATACCAAAATACATTCATAAGAAAAAAAATTAATTATTTTTCACTAAATAAGACAAACATCGTCAAATGCACTTTGAACATAATATAACTTTATAAATAAGATATAAAATTAATTATATTTTGCAGTCATTTATGTATACACATCTATTAAATATGTTCTTTTATACCTTGACTCTTATTAATTTCTTTATGAGAAAAAAAATTGAATGTGAAATGAAGAGAGAAAAGATTTGTAAGAGAGAGATGGATGAGAGAGAGAGAGAGAGAGAGAGAGAGAGAGAAAGGTTAAAAAGTAAAGGTAGGAGAAAATGCAAAGACAATTTTAGCTATCGAATAAAATAAATTTTAACCTTTAAATGTACAGTAGGTCTGAATAACACAAATATCATATTTCGAGTATTGTATAATGTAATATAGATAATTATCCGATCAATCGCATTCGTGTAGAAGAGTATACGATTGTTGACTAGGGTTTTTGGTAGTTGATAATTAACTAGTTTTATGATTGATTAATGAGCAGCTGATGAGAGGGAAAAAAACACTGAGTAGGGTAGTTTTTTTAACTTGGGTCTAATAAGTCAATTATCAAACAAAAGGTGTTTGTGATGGTATTTATTTAAACTAAAAAGAGTGTTGATTGGGGATAGTTTGTTTGCACTAGGGTTGTAATTTTGGTACACCCAATAAATTTTTGGCTTGGTCTAAGTCCGCCCAACTACTAGGTTCTCATCAAAATTTGAGCCACATCAAGTTAGGTTTTTGGGTTGAAATGACCTAAGCCTAGCTCAAGAAGGTCTATAGGCCTAGGGTTAAGGTTTGGAGCCACGGACTTAGATTTTGAACTCGAATCTTTTGGATTATTTTTAAAAAAATATATATGTTAAAAAATTTTAAAATAATTTTATTCTATTTTTTTTAAATTATTTATTTATTTTTATATTTGTTCTTTTTATTTTTTATCACTTCTATATACTATTTTTTTTTTATATTTGTTCTTATTTTTCTTATATTTGTTATTAATTGTATATACTACGTTTTTTTATATATTTTTTTGTTCATAAATAAATTAATTCTAAAACAATAATTACTTTTTTATTATTATTTAATCTTTGTTAGCTTTTCCTTAGATATAATAAAATATAAAAAATATAAAAAAAACTGGTTGTGCCAACCATTGGGATTTTTTTATTTTTTTCCCTTTGATTTTGGGCAAAATGGGCTCGGCCTTGGGTTCAGTCAATGGGTCGGGCTCAGTCCCAATTATGGGCTTCATAACCCAAGTCCAGGCTTAGCATTGAGGTATATGAGTTTGGATGGGTTCGAGTTCAGATCAAGCACGGGCCAAATTGTTACAGTTCCGAACTTGAACCAAAGCACTACAGTACCAAACTCGGACCGATCTCAAACGATCCATGGATTTGAGTGCAATTTACACTCCTAGTTTGCACCAATTTGTGACATGCAACTTGCAAGGGAGGAGTATTGTAACACCTCGACTTCGTAACCAAAGAAAATTCAAAGACCCACAAGGGAAGAGCCCATAAGAGAAATGTTTTTTCAAAAAAAATCATGATTTGAAGTAAAAAGTACACACAAAAAAAGTTTGAAACCCCTAAATAAGCACCCCGTTGGAAAAAGTGGACTTTTAAACAAAAAGGTACAAAAATCACCAAACTAGCCAGACCGCTGAATCGTTCAAAAGACCGCTCAAGCGGTCTCTCTACAGTTGTAGTATTTTGACTTGAAAACAGAAAAATCGAAATGTTAACAAGACCACTCGATAAACTGCTCGAGCAGTACAACTCTGGACAACTTTTTCAAATGTGCGTTCAAAAACTTGATTTTCCACATAAAACCACTTGAAAAGATAAAACTTCTAACACCCATTTAATAAGTATAAGAGTAAAAGAGCTAAAAAATTATCTTAAATGCACCCAAATCATAAGAAACTATCCTACGTTCATCGTATAACCCTCGAAACCACAACAATGCCCTGTTATGCATGCAAGATATGAGTGTGTGGCCTTAAGGCCTTACAAAGTGAATACCCACACAATTAAGTACCAAAATATTGTATTGAATGAATTACATTTATAAGATATATATTTCTCAAAAAATATTCCTATGTGCGTGTAATTCAATTCCCAAAAATTTCAAAAACGGTCCTTAATACTAAGTTTCTCATTCGAATACCTTTTTTCCATTATCACCTGAAAGGGGTTAAGCACCATAAGCCGAGGCTCATAGAAAAAAGACTAAATATGAACATTTGCATGACATGCGATGATGATTATAAAAATGCGCCACACGTTTAAAGCCAAACACACGCACACATTTCTTTCTTTGATTTAATAAAGTACCAAGGCCGGACGACACCTATAGACCCCGACGTATTTATCACCACCGGGCCACACGAGACCCAATGGATAAATACCCATTTTATAGCCTGACACAGGAGCACACATTTCGATTTCTCTCGAAAACATCGATGGGTGGGCTGTCATAGAGTACACTTTTACGAAGATTAACCCGAAAGAAGGGGCTACCTTATATTGTGCAAGTTTTCGTTCTTTCACCGAAGAGCTACTCAAACACAACCTTAGTTATTCAACTCAATAGCACGGTACCTTAATTTTATTATTCACGTTTAAACCACTACGAGTCTAACCGTCAAACCGATTTCTCTCACCAAATCCGACATCATAAAGGTTCCAATAGCCAACAATTCAAATACCCATATCATCTTATATTTGAATTTACATGACAATTATAATCAAGTCGCATAACTCATGCTTTCATATATACCTAACGATCCTTGGACTTTATTCAAATTCACAACACAACACTAGGCTATTTCCACCAACTCTCAAGTTTCATAAAATCTACTTATTAATGAGATGATACAAGTGATAGTTTATCAAAAATTTAATTAATTTCATCATTCGGGTTCAACAACCCAAAACTCCCAAATCTCCATGGTTTTGACACAAAAAAACAAAATCCTAACTTTCCACAACTCAAATTAAAGGCTTTCACATGATATTATCAAGATTAAAATATCACAATTTTTCCAAAATCACGAGATCTAACATACATTGACCCCAACCCATAACATAGGATTTTCAAAATATAAGTTTTTTTTTTCTTCATATTTTCATGGTTAAACTCGAAATATACAACACATATAAAATAAATCTCATAGATAGTCATAGATTCTACCTTTTTCAGTATTCTAAAGCAAGAAATGAATCCCAACAAACTCCAAACAAGCAAATCTCCAACGGGTAAGTGAAGGTGTTTCTCCAAACACGAACAATGACCTCTCCAACAACACTTGATCGGAAGAGAAGTAAGAATTGGCCTTCAATGGAGCCTAGGAAGCTCAAAGGGATCTCTACCATGGGACCTCCACCACCAAACCCTAGGTCACACTTAAGTTTGAGAGAGAGAGAGAGATGTATGAGAGAAATGAAGTCTAAACACTCCAATTCAGCACTTTAAAAACTCCTCTAGCACAGACCGCTTGAGCGGTTCCTCACTGGAACTGTCGCCGAGAAAGGGATATGTATCAAAAAACCAAATTTTGTTTCGACACCCCACTATTCGTTCAATGAACTTCCAATAATTAATTTTCATGCATAAGAAACACACAATTATCATCAACAATCATATTCGTAATTAAATTTTAAATTCTTTCTTATCACAACACGTTAATTCACAAGGTTTAATCAAAAGTTTTAAATTAAAAGGAGCTGGGTCCCAACAAGTATTGGGGTGCCATTTGCAAGAGGTGTAGTTTGGAACTAAGTGGTGGTGATTTCTTTGGTGAAAATATATATTTTGTTTTGATCTAACCCAAAATAAGTAGGCTTTGTTTGATTTCTTGTTTGGGATATCAAAAAAGTTAAGTTTTGAAGTGGTTTAATTTTTTTTTAAAAATACATTTATATTGTTCCAAATAATTTTTTTGGATATTGTTTCTATTTTTTACTTTCTATTAAAGTGTCTAAAATGGCATTACTTTGTTATTTTTAAGTTATAGTACTTAAGATAATGATCGTTTATTTTATTTTGGAGAGAAAAATTAACTTTTTGTATTGAGCTTCTTTGAATTATTTTATTTTATAAAAAAATCGATTATTTAATATGCAAATAGATTATTTTTTAAATTGCGAAAAACTAGCTAACTATTTTGGAATTCCAAGCAATATTGGCATTAGGACTTTGAGTTCTGTTCAATTTGTTAATTCCTAGTCAATCTAAAATTTTTACGTTGTTAAGGAGTTGCGTTATTTTAATATCCTGAAATTTGTGTAATTGTAAAACTCCTATGATTGTTTGGAGTTGTGTTCTATTAGGGTTTCTTTTGTTTTGATATTCTCGAATTTAAGTTTTTGTAAAACTCCTAAACTTGTTTGGAGTAGGAGATCTTTAAGTAAAATAGGTCTTAAAAATTAGATTTAATTTAATATTAAAAACCAAAGTACAAGCTTTTGAAGCCCAAAAGTACAACAAAGCAGAGTAGGTTCATGGATTATAGAGATAGGATATGACATGTCACTGCTCAGCGGTAAAAAGTTCATTCAAGTGAACGCTTGACAGTCCCAGTTCATTTGAATCTCGAATATTTGGGTCTGCTGTCTACTTATATAAATATAGGAATGGTTTCTAAATTCCAAAATAGATAGAGAAAATACATATCATAAGAGAATCAATTCTGCTTTATAATTCAACAATTCTCTCAAGTATCGGGAATTCACCTCAAAGATTATTCTTCAACATCTTAGGTAGATTTATAAGATTATCTTTGGTGGATTTCTAAGATTTTCATCAGTGGATTCTGTCAGCATAAAGTATTGAGGTTTCGACACATTGATGAAGCACTTAGAATTCGATGCGGTGGTGATCAAGTATGAAGAACAATGCATGTGGATTCGGTAAATTCAACTTAAGTTGTGTGAGAAAGTGGGTTCAACTGGAATTTATAAGTTGATTCTTGTAACTGTTCATTGGTATGGTGCTTGATTTGCTTGAATTTGGATTAGTTCCCTAATTTTTACCCGAGTAGAGTTTTTCAAGTAAAAATCGTGAGCCTCTTATTATTCTGTGTAATTGATTTTTTTTATTGCTTGCAATTATTTAGATTTAAAATAATTCAATAACTGACGTTATTTTAATTTCAGTGCATATAAAATAATTCAAATATTATTTTTAGTATATTTCAATAATGTCTTCCTATGTAGAGGTTCGTGGTCTTTTATGCGTAGAAATTTGTGGACCTTTTTGCGTGTAAATTTGATTTATATTTTAAATTTGAGGAGTTGTTGTAAATTGTTGGATATGCCTTATATTCTGCGAGCCTATATAATTAGGCTATCATAATTATATGGCCGTTAGGATTTTAGGGTTTTATAATTATACAGTGACAAGAATTTGAAAATTTTTGCATATAAATATAAGCCTTATTATTCGAGTATAGGGTAAAAATAAAGGGAGCGATGGAAAATATTGGGTACACGAGAGTAATCCTTAAGTGAAAAAATAAGGTTTGTTTCAAGACTCGGATTATGGGTATCTAGTTTTGGGATATTTTTGGTATCGAAATTGAGCACTCTACAGTTATAATGGAACATCTCTCTCACCAGTAGATATTGGCAGGTTGTGCCAAATGACATAAATCTCTGTGTAATTTTTTTTTGGTGTGTGCATGGTTGTGCTTCCGTTTGCATTCAAAAATTAGTGATTAAAATCTCAACAAATGATATCGGTTAAAGATTCAAAGTCGTGGTGGGTAAGCGAAGTAAAGTATAATTTTTTTTTGTTTCGTATTGTATAAATCAAAAATATTTAATTTGCACATGACAAAATGAAATAAAAAGTGATAACTTGTTATGGTGTGCAAGGTAAAAGACAATGCACTGGACAATTAAGAACAATTGCAGGTGGAGGCAAATCGGATGTCGATTTTTTAATTCAACAGATGATTAATAATCATTACACCTTGGAGAATAGGTGTTAGACATTTCTGTGACAAAATTCAACAAGCAAGAATTTTCGATTAAACAAGCTAACAAAATGATACGAAAAAAATACTGATCCGACACAAAAAAAAAGCACTTTCACAAAAAAAATACTCCCCCTCAAACTAAACTCTACAACACAAAAATAAAGTCGATACACCCCTTCAAACTAAACTCGCAAAAAAATGCAACTCCCCTGAACGACTCGTCCTCAACCCAACATTCAAACCCTGAAGCCCTTATCTCCCTCTTTTTGTCACGAAATGACACACAATCTCAAGAAAAAAACAAACAAATCTTTTTGAGTAAGGAACAAAATTAAAGAATAAGTACTAGACCCATGCATATTTCATTCACTTATAACTTCGAAGTCTAGTCAGATTGATCAAAAATACACACAGAATCTAAGATAAGCTATATTCATATATGAACGAACATAATCAGAGTAAATTCAAAATGAAGCAGGGTGAGTGGACTTGAAACATTTTCAGACTCTAAGATTAAATCCTATATAGGATCAATATGGCCGAGTCACATTTCTTTATTAGATATCAAAGATGTTACAAAGTCAAATCAGTTTTGAACCAATTCACTTCATAAGCTAACTACCCCAATTAAAGACTACAAAGATTTTTTTATGCTATTATAGGTGGCTTTTACACTAGTACGAACGAAAAAGAAAAATTCGTATAGGTAGCTATTTTCTCACATATATGCAAATTTTAGCACAAATTTCAAAGTAGATACACACTAGTACGTACGAAAAGACAGGATCCGCATAGGTAGCCATTTTTCCAAGCCAAACATACAGAAACAAAAGGATGAGGGACAGTAAACATTAAGATCAAGTAGGTCGCTACTATGCGGTTATTTTGTGAAACTTTTCTATACTTGACTTGGTCATTCCCAGCATAATATTCGGGTATAAGTTTAGGTAGATTATTTTCAGTTCTTATTTTGAAAACAGTTCTCTTAATCCTAGTATAATTCAGTCTATTACTAGAATCATGCATCTGATCAAAGAAACCACTATTTCTAATAACATCAGGATATCTAGAACAAAAATCAAAATTACATACAACTGAAAGTAGTTTAGTCTAATATGCCATTTGACCCTACAATAATGACAAACAGGTATGAACTTATACTTTCTTACATCACCATGAAAAATGGTGATTTTATCCGTTTGATTCTTTCACTTTTCATTAGTTTTGGCTGAAACGTTTGGAAATGATCTTTTTAAGTTTATGCCTTTTTCTGCTTTCACAAACTTTTGTGCAGATTCAGGTTGAATTGACTGGCCAATTTATTCTTTTTCTTTGGACGATTTGCCTTAACGACGCACCAACGAAGCCGAGTCCAAATCTATTTGTCATAACTTTTTGCAGCCCAAACAAGTCATCCAAAATTTTAGTACCTGCATTTAATTTCTTAAAAGCAACTTGAGCATTCAAACAGTCAATTTCTGATTTAGCAAATTTACATTGAAGCTATTTCTTAAAATTAATACAAGTACACAGTTATTTTTCAAGTTCAGTTAGTCTGGTCATTCTTGTCTAACTCAACTCAAATAGGTTATTTTTCTCTTTTTTACACGGGGCAAATTTTTCACATTAGGTTTGCTTATCAGATTTTAACTTTTCTACCAGAGCTTGAGCTTCAGTTAGCTCTAACTTGACACTTTCATTCTCTTTTTCACACAATTTGAATTTTTTATCAAGTTTATCATGGTACTTAGTCAACAAATAACTCTCATTGTACCACTTATCATAAGTTTGTTGGAGAGTTTCATCATCCTCAGACACACAACCCTTTTCATATTCCTCTTTTTCAAAGTCATTTATAGACTTTTTCATTTTCAGACTCAACTAATTTCTCTTGAACAGAAGTAACAAAAGCCACAATGTCACCATTATCATAATCAGATTCCTTCTTATCACTTGTGTTGGGTTCACTTTTATTATCCCAAGTGACTGTAAATTTCTTATGTTTTTTTTAAGAAGGTTCGGGCATTCTTTAGTCACGTGTCTATATTTTTTGCATTTATAGTATTGAATTTCAAAAATTTAGAATTTCGATAATTTTGTAATAAAATTGGACATATTTTTAGCTTTGTCTTTACCGTGCTTCTTTTGTGATTTTTTTTCCTAATTAGGCTTTTTAATTTTTAAAAATTTCTTGAATTTTTTTACGAACATAGCCATCATCTCAGGGTCTAAATCATCATCAGCGTCACTTACAAAACCTTGAGCTGAAGAAAACGAAAAAAATTTTGAAACCTTTTTATTTTGAAATTTTAGCTCATAAATTTGCAGATTTTCAAGAAAACTTTCAACAGACATAGAGTCGATGTCTTTACTCTCCTCTATTGCTGTACCTTTTGGTTGAAAACGTTCGAGTAAAGATCTAAGAATTTTTTGAACAATTTTAGAAGATTGAGTTTTTTCTCCAAAATTAAAATACGTATTCAAAGTATTACTTAATTTAGCGTAAAAATCATCAAAACATTCATCGTCTTTTATACGCTAAGTTTCAAAACTAGTTGTGAAACGTTGAAATTTTGATATTTTTACCGTATTAGTCCATTCATGAGTAATTTGAAGAATATCTCAAGTTTCTTTAGCCAACTCACACGTACTAATTCTACGAAACTCATCAGGTGTGACTCCGCTAAAGATAATATTAATCGATTTGTTGTTCCAACCTACATCCTCAAAATTAGCTCTGTACTATTTAGTCACGGGTTTCAGGACGATTTCTCTATCAATAAAAATGGTGAGAGACATGTAACCCTCAACAACAGAAAGCCAAACACATTCATCAATTGATTTTAGAAAAGCTCTCATTCTTACTTTCCAAAAAGGGTAATTGAGATCGTCAAGAAGGGCTGGTCTAACAGTCGATGTACCTTCTCTAAGAAAATTCATTTATTGCAAATCAATTAATGGATCACACTAAAAAAAAATTACAAAAAATTTTGATGACCTGCTCTTATACCAATTGAAAAATCTCGTTTGTAGATTGACTTGCCCATCCAAAAATCTACAAGTTTTTCCATCAGGCCAACACAAGCCTCCCAAATGGTTTTATTATCATAAAACTCTATTTCCATCCTTAAACCCATGAATTTACAAATAATGCAAGTAAACCATCATAGTTAAGGAAAAACAGTAATCAAAACATTATTTCCTCGCGGAATGTACCATTGCAGAATAAGAAGAGTAAGATCCTATGTACCAACTCAATCACAAGAGGATAGAGGTAGCAACTATAGACTCCTGTCTAGTATCTAACCCCTAAATATTGTCGGATCGTCTAGATACACACAGGTTCTATACAGAGCACCATGAACGTAACCACTCAATTTATGGGTTATGACCCCGAGAGAGCTGAGCAACCATCTATCTCAATTTACGGGGATTAACCCGAAGGACCTAAGTACCTACGCTGCACACGTTTTCGAACTTACACCGAGTGCAACTCGTGTCAAATACACGTCATCCTGGTACTTCTACATAATTTTCTAAAAACAGAACCGTAGCACCAATTACAAAATCTTTTCGCAAATATATACATTATACATGTATATAAATCCATCCATCAACATAGAGATCAATAGAACATTTCAAAATATTTTTTTCTGTTTTCAACAAAACGTTTTCAAAACCTGATACTCAATCCCGAAGGCGAGCTCCAAACCTCCAAACATGAAATGTTGAGATTTCCATCGAAATCTTCCGTTTTCCAACAAAATTACCGTTTTCAAGAACACCTTTTGAAAATCATAAAATCACATGTCGTATGATGTACTAAACCAAGAAAAGCAAAAAACATGCTTTTTACCCAAAAAATCAAGATTTAAACATAGATATGAAATTTCATGCATTTTTTACCGGTAAAAAAGTATACAATTACATATAACACCCTAATACAGCAGCAGGGTCTAGAATCTTACCTCGTTAGGTTAAAACCCGGCGCCTCAAAAATCGAGTCTCGTCGAAACGAGAATCAGACCGGATGAGTGCGAAGCGAGCAGCATGAATAGCAGGAATCCACAAGCTGGTCGTCGAAAACTAGGCTCGGGTATGTCACATATGTAGAGAGAAGGCAAAGAACGAAAAAGAAATAAGCTTTTCCAAACATTTCAACCCCTTCTTCTACTTATAAGCACGCCAAAAGGCCTGTTCAGTCGACTGAAGAGGCCACTTTAGTCGACTTAAGCGCCTCGAAAAATGCAAATTACCTCAGTTCAGTTGATCGAACCTCTGAGTTCAGTCGATCAAACTCAAGAAAAGCGGTCCAGTCGACTGGGCCAAGCCCTCCAATCGACTGAACCCAAGGTTCTTAACCTACTGATTTCCACTTCAGTTGACTGAACTCATCAGTTCAGTCGACCGAACTTGCTTAGTCCAACATACTGTTTTAAGTCTCAACTTTGTGTTCAAAGGCCAACCCAACAAGCCTAAACAAGGTCCGAGAATGCGTAGAACACATCTATATGCTGTTCTATAACTCCAAACATAAACCATGCATCGATGATATATAATATGAAGGAAAAACACATCAACATTTATATATATCAAAATTAACAAGGTTCGGGGTCTCACAGATCCAAACGATGTACTTGAATTGCTAAGAAATCCTCAAGTCTGGGAATAGCAATTCGATTCTCAGACAATGATCCAAGATGGGATTTTAGTATCGGTCGAAGGTTTAGCTCTCAGTATTTTGGTAGGGTTTCGACGTCGAGGTATCAAATTGCTCGACGACTCGGCAGAGCTTCTCTCACTAAACCTCTCACTTAAATTATGTCCTCAAAACGTACCAAGGGATATGGAATTTATAGAATTCTTCAACCAATGATATACTGCCACATTTTGGGACATGTCAGGCCATTTGAAGTCGGTGGTCGCCCGGTTGGAGGTGGCGGTCGCCATGTCTAAAAAAGGTTCCATAAAGTTATATTAGTGGTCGCCACAATGTGAGTTAGCGATTGTCATGTTGGAGATGGAAGCCGCCACTTTTGGCTAGAATTTCCAAAATATTCTATTGACGGTCGTCACAATGAATATGGCGATCGCCACATTGGGAATGACTTGCATAACAAGTTATTGGTGGTTCGACATAATTTTATTGGTTTTGAAGATTTTGATGATTATGGTTCAAATACCGAGCTTGGATCACTTTTTGAGGATCGAATTGATGCACCATTTCAGCTGTTTTCATCATCGAATTTGCCTAAGATTGGGCGGGATCAAATTAGGGTGTCTACGCACATACACCAACTCTTGTGCTTGACCTGTCATGCCTCAAAATTTAGGGTTACGTGAAAATCCACCAAACATCAATTTTATGAAAATATAGGTTTTCATACATTTAAATTCGCATGTTGAAATCGAAGAAAAATTCAACAAAAGATATCTCTCATAAATAAATGACATACAGTTCCAACATGCATACAGTATATCGCTTTATGGCGTACAAAATCTGCCTTCAAGAACAGGCATACCAAAAAAGAAAACTACAAAAGTCTTCCGCCATCCGTCACCACGGGCACCGCAAGATCTACTCAAGATCATTCTCCACATTATCACCTGAAAATGGTTTTGTACAGAAAATCTCACCCGTGAACCGAAACTCAATAAAAACAGACAATAAGACAGTAAAGCAGAAAATATGCAATCATATAAAGTGGGAGCATACTCAACCATAAAAAAATCAAAAAGGGTTTTCATCTAAAAACTCACAAGTTTTTCCATCTGGCCAACACAAGCCACCCAAAATGATTTTATTAACATAAAATTCTGTTTTCATCCTTAAAATCATGTATTGCAAATAATGCAAATAAACCACCACAGTTAAGGAATAACAGTAACCAAAAGCATTGTTCCCCTCACGGATTGTAGCATCGTGAAAAAAGAAGAATAGCGTCCTTTGTACCGACTCCGTCACAAGGGAACAGAGGTAACAACTATAAATCCATGTCCATTATCTAAACCCCATGCCTCATGGGACCGGATAGATAATCACAAGTTCTATACGGAGCACCACGACGTAAACGCTAATTTTACGGGCCCAAAACCCGTGGGACAAGAGTACCCAACCGACCTTCTTTACGGGAATTATCCAGAAGGATAACAAAGGTACCTACTCTGTGCATATTTTCGGACTTTCACCGATGGCAACTCGTGCCAAATACCGGTCATCCCGGTATATCTAGAGAATCTTCTAAAAATCGAACCATAGATCAACTACGAAAATATTTTCTCAAAGCAATACATTATACATGTATATAGAACCATCTATCAACATAGAGATCAAACAAAATATTTTCAAAATAATTTCTCCATTTTCAACAAAACGTTTCAAACCCAAAGACTCAACCACGAAGGCGAGCTCCAAACCTCCAAAGTACCAAGTGTTGAGATTTCTATCAAAACCATCATTTTTCACCATTTTTTAAAAAAAATTTTGAAAACCACACTACCACATGTCATATAGTATTATAAGCCAAGAAAAACGAACAACATGATTTCTATCAGAAAAATAAGATTTAAACAAAAAATATGATATTTGATGCATTTTCTACCGATGAAAATGCATAGAATTGCATATAACACCCTCATAACAGCAGTAGGTCTAGAATTTCATCTCGTTGGGTCAAAACCCGACGCCTAAAAAATCGAACCTCGTCAGAACGAGAATCTAACCAGATGAGCACGAAGCTAATAGCTTAGATAGTAAGGATCCGCAACCTGATCGTCAAAAACTAGGCTCGGGCAGGTCAAATATGTACAGAGAAGGCAGAGAAAATGAAGAAAGAAGCTTTTCTCCAAACATTTCAGCCCCTGGAATACATATAGGCTCGGCAAAAAGGCAGTTCAGTCGACTGAAGAGGCCACTTCAGTCGACTGAAGCTCTTCAAAAAATGTGAACTGCCACAGTTCAGTCGACTAAACCCCCCTAATTCAGTGGATCGAACTCAAGAAAAATAGTTCAACCGACCGAACATAGCCGTCCAGTCGACCGAACTCAAGGGTTTGAGCCTACTATTTTTTGTCTCAATTTTTGTATTCTAAGGCCAACTAAACAAGCCTAAATAAGGTCCCAGAAAGCGTAAAACACATCTACATGACACGAACCGATCTATAAAACGGTGAGGGTCTCACATGACAGCTGCTGGAACCCACCACCAGACTTTAATACTGACGAAATCTTTCACCAGACTTCAACACTTGATAATCCTCTCAAGTGACTCTACGAACACGAACCGATCGTTTAAGGTTTGATTGGCTTAAATAAGCGAAAACTAAAAAATCATCAAGTTGTTGTAGACTAGCTTGCGAGTATTTGCGAGTATAATGAATAACTTTAAAAACTCTCTGTGGCGGCTAAGTTTTCTTAATATCAAAAAGAGACTCTACCAATAAGTAACCCTAACTATCCTATTTATAGTTACCTGTCAAAACCCTAGCTGCTGCTATATTTAAAAGTTGTCTCGTCGAGGACCGCTCAAGCGGTGAAGGTCTGCTTGTAGTAATTTGTTGCAGAGTCTGAAATACCGAAAGATGCAATAGACCGCTCGATGGACCTCTCAAGCAGTCTGTCAAGCGGTCTGATATCGTGGATTACTTTTTCATATTTTTGGCTCCTTTTGCATGGCCCTGCAATATTAAAACAAAAACTCAAACAAGACAAGTGTCAATTTCTCTTCCCTCTCTCCTTGATAGTTTGTCTCTGGAATTTCCTCAAACCAAAACATTTCAAACCCAGAGACTCAACCACGAAAGCGAGCTCCAAACCTCCAAAACACCAAGTATTGGGATTTCCATCAAAACCATTATTTTTTACCGTTTTCAAGAAAACTCTTTGAATATCATACTACCACATGTCATACAGTACTATAAGACAAGAAAAGCTAACAACATGCTTTCTATCAGAAAAATAAGGATTAAACAAAAAATATGATATTTGATACATTTTTTACCGATGAAAAAGCATATAATTACATATAACTCCCTCATAACAGTAGTAGGTCTAGAATCCTACCCGTTGGATCAAAACTCGACGCCTCAAAAATCGAACCTCATCAGAATGAGAATCTGACCGGATGAGCACGAAGCTAATAGCTTAGATAGCAAGGATCCACAAGCTGATTGTCAAAAACTAGGCTCGGGCAGGTCAAATATGTAGAGAGAAGGCCGAGAAAATGAAGAAATGAGCTTTTCTCCAAACATTCCAGCCCCTGGAATACATATAGGCTCGGCAAAAAGGCAGTTCAGTTGACTGAAGAGGCCACTTCAGTCGACTGAAGCTCCTCGAAAAAATGTGAACCGCCACAGTTCTGTCGACCGAACCCCCTGGTTCAATCGACCAAACATAGCCGTCCAGTCGACCGAACTCAAGGGTTTGATCCTACTATTTTTTGTCTCGGTTTTTGTATTCTAAAGCCAACCAAACAAGCCCAAACAAGGTCCGAGAAAGCGTGAAACACATCTACATGATGTTCTATAACTCCAAAATATAAATCATGCATCGATGATATACATAACATGAAGGAAAACACGTCAACATTTACATATATCAAAATAAAACGGTGCAGGGTCTCACATGACCGCCGCTGGAACCCACCACCAGACTTCAATACTGACGAAATCCTTCACCAGACTTCAACACTTAATAATCCTCTCAAGCGACTCTACGAACATGAACCGATCGTTTAAGGTTTGATTGGCTTAAATAAGCGGAAGCTAAAGAATTATCAAGTTGTTGTAGACTAACTTGCGAGTATAATGAATAACTTTAAAAACTCTCTGTGGCGGCTAAGTTTTCTTAATATCAAAAAGAGACTACCAATATGTAACTCTAACTGTCCTATTTATAGTTACCTGCCAAAACCCTAGTTGCTGCTACATTTAAAAGCTGTCTCGTCGAGGACCGCTCGAGCGGTGAAGGTCTGCTTGCAATAATTTGTTGCAGAGTCTAAAATACCGAGAGGTGCAATGGACCGCTCGAGCAGTCTGTCGAGCGGTCGGATATCGTGGATTATTTTTTGATGTTTTAGCTCCTTTTGCATGGCCCTGTAATATTAAAATAAAAACTCGAGCAAGACAGGTATCAATTTTCCTTCCCTCTCTCCCCGATAGTTTGTCCCTAGCATTTCCTCAAATTAAAATGTTTCAAACCTAGAGACTCAACCACGAAGGCGAGCTCCAAACCTCCAAAACACCAAGTATTGGGATTTCTACCAAAACCATCGTTTTCCACCATTTTCAAGAAAACCCTTTGAAAATCATACTATCATATGTCATACAGTACTATAAGCCAAGAAAGCAAACAACATGCTTTAAATGAAGAAAGAAGCTTTTCTTCCAACATTCTAGCCCCTGGAATACATATAGGCTCGGCAAAAAGGCAGTTCAGTCGACTGAAGTGGCCTGAAGCTCCTCGAAAAACGTGAACAGCCACAGTTCTGTCGATCGAACCCCCCTGGTTCAGTCGACCAAACTCGACCGAACTCAAGAAAAACAGTTCAGTCGACCGAACATAGCCGTCCAGTCGGCTGAACTCAAGGGTTTGAGCCTACTATTTTTTGTCTTGATTTTTGTATTCTAAGGCCAACCAAACAAGCCTAAACAAGATCCGAAAAAGCATAAAACACATTTACATGCTGTTCTACACCTCCAAAACATAAATCATGCATCGATAATATACATAACATGAAGAAAAACACGTCAACATTTACATATATCAAAATAAAACGGTGCAGGGTCTCACATGGCCGCCGCTGGAACCCACCACCAGACTTCAATACTGACGGAATCCTTCACCAGACTTTAACACTCAATAATCATCTCAAGCGACTCTACGAACACAAACCGATCGTTTAAGGTTTGATTAGCTTAAATAAGTGGAAACTAAATAATCATCAAGTTGTTATAGGCTAGCTTGCGAGTATTTGCAAGTATAATGAATAACTTTAAAAACTCTATGTGGCGGCTAAGTTTTCTTAATATCAAAAAGAGACTCTACCAATATGTAACTATTACTGTTCTATTTATAGTAATCTACCAAAATCCTAGTTGCTGCAACATATAAAAGCTGTTTCATCGAGGACCACTCGAGCGATGAAGGTTTGTTTATAGTAATTTGTTGCAAAATTTAAAATACCAAGAGGTGCAATAGATCGCTCGATAGATCGTTTGAACAGTCTGTTAAGCGATTTGAACCGTCTGTGAAGTGATCTTATATCGTAAATTATTTTTTAATATTTTTTACTCCATGGCTTACAATATTAAAACAAAAACTCGAAGATTGACAAGTATCAATTTCCCTTCCCTCTCTCCCCGATGGTTTGTCTCTGGCATTTCCTCAAACCGCTAGTCTCATCGAACCCTAGAACGGATGAATCAAAATCAGTTCTGAAATCTCCATTCCATTTGGACAGCTTAAATCGCCACATTATTTGCGAAAAAAAGTCTAAGCACACAATATCAATCACAAATTCAATTACAGATCTCTGTTTCTCTTCGAGCGCTTCGAGCTTTCTCTTGATGATCTTGACCCGTTTCAAGACCTGCGAGACATCGGAATCCATCCGGGGCCGGACCTCCTTCATGGTTTTCGCACTATGAGCTGTTTTGCACTCCTCGTTAGATTCTTGCAGTCGCTTCTGGAGCCTCTCCACCTCCTTCATGTCATCCTTTAACCTTCTCTACGTCTCTGAAAAACCTGTCGAGATCAACAGTCTCGTTTGTGGTTCCGCCGGCGCCGGCCGCCTCGACATCATCCATATGAATCTGGCGCTTAAGGTCCTGGTATTTTTTGAACGAGCCGGAGAAAAGATCGTTCATCTTGGCAAATGATCACTTTCGTGGAAATTAAACCTTCCCCTTTCTTAAATTTCTTGTTCCAATTAGTATCAGATGGTATTTCTAATATGGCTTTGCTTTGTTCAAACCTTCCCTCTTCTCTGCCTGGCGTAGGGTTTTGCACTATCATTTCTATTGTTGATATTCAATTTAGATTTTTTTTTAAAAACAAATTGTTCATGTATTTTTGTTAGTTGAGGTTTATAATTAATGTATTATTTATGTGTTATGAGTTTTTTATATTATTTTTTTCATCTTTGCAGCAAACATCAATGGCAAACGGAACCTTACACCTGATCTCAAGTGTATGATTAAATATAAGCCATAGAAAATGATGCCTATCATCTGTTTGGTAAAATTCGTACGTTATTGCATTGTGTTGTTGTGTTTCTATAGTATCTTTATTCATTTACTTCAATCTTTTACTGGCCAATGGGTAGCCCATGCATCCAGTTTACCAACTCTTGGCACCCCAAATCAACAAATATCAACATGGGGATGATTATGCTTGTGTATATGGTCACTCTGTAAAGCATGAGCAATTACATTTTTTGCAAGTTAGCAATAGCCTCATAGATGAGTCACTACAAGAACGATGTGAGTCATGGTATTGATGAACTCTACAGATGCAAATGTTATTGATGAAGCTTCAGATAATCATGGTATTTTACTAGTACGGCCACTCCTGGAGTTCTCAAAAGAGGATATGTACAATGTGAGTCATGTTTATTGCATGGATAATTATATCAGAACCATTCTGTGTTGAAGTTGTCCGTTGTTGGTTTCTTACACTGATTCATGAGCATAACTTTAGCGAATTGAAATGTTGTACAGGACTTGAGACTTCTCCTTGGGATATTATATCACCATCTCCAATTCCAATTCGGGCTTCTGGATCTTCTGTTAGCTCTTCTAGTTCTCGATATGGTGGAAGGTCCCACCAGCTTACTTTTTCTACCAGCAATTCCCATTCATCTGAGGTATCAAGCACATCACCTGTCCAAACTATCTTTTCCTTAAAGAATATCCTGGAAAAGAATATTTACACACTTCCATCTTGAAAGTCGATAATGATTATAAATACCACATTTGGATATATTCGTTGCTATTCATTTTCTTTATCTATTCAACTGCAGTTAAATTTTATGTCCTTATAGTTATGTTTTGTGGACTATTTTTGCTATATCCAGGATGGAGAGGCTAATAAGAGTTTACCTAAAGATAATAATATAGAGATCACAGGGAGCATGCATTTAGAGATGGAATACAATTCTGACCGTGCATGGTAATTAACTGGAGTTCTTTTTTATTGTAACTCCATGTAGCTCATTGTTGTCATGCTAGGAGTGCTTGTTATTATGTGACTTGTCCATTTTATGGGATGACTACCTTTAACATTTTACTTCTGGAAGATGAGAGGGCTAGGCAACATAATTCTGATAACCTCATGTAATTGCCTTCTTGTTATTGACTAGTGTTTCAACTTTCAACAATTCATTCTTTGTTTGTTGAACAGCCATTCACAACTCTTTTTGAGTCTAGTAAATGCATTAATAGTCCACGAACTCTTTGTTGAGCAGCCATTCACAACTCTTTTTTAGTCCTGTAAATGCATTAATAGTCCATGAACTCTTATGTTTTATGTTACCAAAACTAGCCTTTTGACCTAGCTGTCCTTAAATTGTGTGCTTCTGTGGCACTACTACTTTGGTGACCATTATACCATATTTTGTATATGATTTCATGAATTCATACTCACCCTATCAACTGTTATTTGTAGGTATGATAGAGAAGAAGGCAATACAATGTTTGATGTAGATAGTACATCATTTTTCCTTGGTGATGACACTTCTTTCCAAAAGAAAAATGCAGAGTTGGCAAAAAAACTGGTTAGAGTGAAATTCCTTTCATATTGTCAATGTGGCGGGTTCATTGTGATTTACAATACATTCTTAGTTCCTTGTGTTGCATAATTTTTGTTAGTTGTGCATATAAACCTGTTGTGTGCGCAACTTTTTTCCCTTAATTGCTTACTACAATTATTTTGTCAACAACTTATTTGGCTGATATAGAGGAGCACAAAGAATTTGTTTATGTTCAAATGGTTGTATTTCGTAAGATAATATGCTTCAATGCCTACATAAATAGAGAATGATGGCCCTCATTTATTTCCAACACTTGCTGTGAGCCTTAAATTTCCATGAACTTCCATTATTGTATGACTATCGCCAACCATTGTTTATATAAAAACTGAAAACTAAAGTTGCTTCTCTGCAGTGTGTTTGTCTAAATTTTGGCAAAATATTTTACCTTCGTGGTCATTGACGCTTAGTGATTGACAGTCTACTGTTTGGATTTATTAGTTAAACAAATTGACCACTGACCACCCATAACCTTCATTAAGACCCTGATTGACAACTTGGCTTTTTGGCCTTTAGGCTCCATAATCCTTTGGGTAATAAAAAAAATGCAAAAAGCTCCTTGAAACAATTGTCATCATGTAAGTGGTGATAGATGTGATAGCTTCGGATAAATGAATGGTTTTTTTTGTTCATATAAGCGTTCCTGTAGAATTGCAAATAGTCGTTTGCTATATGATGTGATGTTTGCCATGCAATGTTTTTCGCTTTCTTTTTTAGTTTGGTAAAGGCTCTTGTTACCTTGGCCTGTTCTTGGTTTGCTATTTTTAATCTCATACCAATTGGATTGTCCTCCCTTTTATGTAGTGTTTTGTTGACTTCTTATCAACCAGTAGAAGCATGCAAGCCTTTTTTTTATATGAAGTCTTTCTTATTTTGCAGTTGTATTCAATACAAATTTACAAGCAGTTATTTCTGCCTGTCGAAGAACACGCTTCTATGTTGACCGAATTTGTTGCAATTTGATAAATCATTCTGTAACCATTATGGCTGTAAGTATGCCCCTTTTCCTTTCTCAGACCCTTCTTTATCTAAAATACACTTGACTGTAGTATAAGTACCCAGCTCATGATGTTCATTGTTCACTTGTGCTAATCTTTTTTTTGTTCTGTTCGTTTGAATAAATGAAGATAAGCTTGGCGAGAGCACTTCAAGAATTCTACTTGAATCTTTTAGGTCCTGTGTGAGAATAATGACAATATAAAAATTTGAAAGTCAACAATTTTCTGCTTTTGATTTTATTGGAACTGGAGAATTTTATAATTTTTATGTAAAAAGATGCCCGCCTCTTCAAAGTGGTTACTAAATATCCCGTATATCACCACATCACTCAAAAGGAGATAAGATAGGATTAAAAGAATTTTTCTTTTTATTAAAAAAAAAACATGATTCTCTACTCTCCCTCTCCCTCTCCCTCTCCCTCTCCCTCCTGGATGCAGCAAGGTTATGCTGTTATTGATTTAAAAATTTTAGATCCATAAAAAATCAAGGACATATGTCACTCAAAGTTTGTTGCCTTGGTACTGCAGGTAGTGTGATTCTTAACATGTTGGTTATTTTGACATACTAGAAGTTGTGTAGTAAATTTCTTATTCAAATGAATTTTTTGGATGTAATTGCTAACACTAGTTTTTTTTCATTTGCCAGTTCATCTCCCAGAGGAAGAGACCTGTTTGCAGTAGTTCTTTGAAGTTGCTACTGGACTACTTTTGCAGTTTCCCACGCAAGGTGTGTTTGATTCATTACTGGTACTTTTTGTAGCAACCCAATACATTTTATTTATTTATTTATTTATTTATTTATGCATTTATTTTGATAAAATAATTTAACATAATCATATTATCGGGAGTAATTTCTATTGATAATATAATATGTTGCTTGCGGTTGTTTCCTGCTAATTCTATCTTGTGAATTGGATTGACTTGCAGATTCCGTGTGAATAGTATTGTTCTTCTCAACACTGGTTCAAGTGATAGATTTGTTGAACTGCTGCTCTTTTCTTTAGCAAGAATTCTCCCCAGTTTGTATTGGGACAAATTTTAAATTATTAGGTATTTTTTAAAAATTTGATACAATTAATCAAAAGATTATTTGGTGTCATATGAATATATATATTTCGTTGAAAATTTAATAAATTCTTTCACTACAGTCATGGTAATTTGTTTTGTTGTCTTGTGTTTAGAACTTGGAGTTCATTCTGTTAGAAGCGCTCCTTTATAGCTGGTTTTTATGTTTCACGTTTATACTTTGTGGATATGATAGAACTAAATATGTAAAAACTTGTATTTGAAGCTAGCTAGAATTGGTGAGTCAGGAATTGTATTAGTTGACAGAACTATCATAGGTGAAAAAAGACTCGAAATAATATTAGATACGTGGTGTAGTGGTTATTTTTAATCACACTTTTTTTATCACACTTTCAATTTTTATCATGCACAAAAAGTGTGGTCGATAATGCAAAATTGATTTAACAATCACACTAATTTCATTTTTAATCAAGTTTTTGGTTATTTTTAATTATATTTTTTTATTATTTTTAATCACACTTTTTAGTTTTTATCACGCACAAAAAGTGTGGTCGATAATGTAAAATTGAGATTTTAAAATTTTAATAATCACCAATTTTATTTTTAATCACGTTTTTTTGTTTGTAAATAAGAACGCCCAAAAAGCGTGATTGAAAATTTTGACTTTATATTACATCTTTATAAATTATATTTAGAAAAACATAATTTGAAAAAACATAATTGTAACTTTATAATTACACGAATAAAGCTTATACGTGATGTTGTAACTGATTTCTAGTAGTGGAATAAAATAAAAAATTTGTATAATCATTTGTCACGGGTGGAAGCCAGCAACACCTGTTGTACAGTTCAAATGGTTTGATTTCAATAGAGAAAATAAAATTGATTTGATATCAATAGTTATGTGATTACATCTGAGTGTTTGTTTGTTTGGGATAGTTTTTAAGTTTAATTTTTAAAATATTTTATTTTAAAAAAAAAATAATAGTGTTTGAGATAATTTTTTTGTAGAAGTTTTTTTGTTTTTTTGTTTTTTATTTAAATGTTTAAAATGTTCTTATTTTTAATTTTTAAGTCGTAGTGTGTTTAGAATATTGGTAAGATTTTTTTTTATTTTTGTGAGTTGGATTAACTTTTAATGTATGTGTATTATAATAATTTTATTTGAAAAAAATGAAGTGTTTGGGATATGTATTGATTTTTTTTATTAAATTAAGGGATAAAAAAAATTAGTTAATTTTTTAAACAACCAAACCATGCAACTTAAAAGTTGATTTTTTTACAAAATTAAAAAATAAACTTAAAAGTCAGCCCAAATTGACCCTGAGTTTGTCTATAAATAAATAAATATTGACTGTAATTTTTAAAATAATAGTTAAACAAATGATATTCAATCATATAGTTATAAATATTAAATTAATTTTATTTTTTATATAAATAATAAATTTGATAAATTCTATGTAATAAATAAATTTAATTATAAAAACATATTTAAAAATTAAATCTTTTGAGGAGCACATACCGTGAAGTGCATAGCACAAAGCCAGGGGTTATGTGGCGCAATAACCGACCGAGAATGAGAGAGAAAAATAAAAGAAGTGTACTTATTTAATCATTGAAGTGAGTGATCAATTTACATTTTTAGATTTTTTGTCCATGGAAGGTAAAAGTAAAGATTAATATTTTTGAAATGTGTATTTAAAATAGAAGTAAGTGTCATTTTAAAATTCTTTCCATATTTGACCACCGAATGAACATATATAAATAAATGAATTTTGAAAAGTTTTCTAGATTCAGTAAATGAATAAATTTTATATGATTTAGCATGTGTTTGGCTTGATTTTTAAATTAAATTTTTTTGACTTAAAAGTCACAAAAAAATTAATTAATTTTATTTAAGTGGTTTTTTTTTACTTTTTACACATGATTTGACAAAAAAAAAGCTACTACTTTTTTATAAAAAAGTCAAAAAACTTAAAATTTACTAAAAAAAATTAATCCAAACACATGCTTAGAATAAAATTAGTGACTAGAAAATTTGCTATAATAAAAGTAATCTATACACAGTTTGAAAGAAATGAAATAATTCCGGTACACATAAAATTAGTCTAAATACTTTAAAATATAAAAACAAAACAAAAAGAAAAAAGAAAAAGTAAAAAGGGAAGAAAACAACCCTATTACCCTACCAATATCAATTGAAGACCACACTATTCCTGAATAGCCGTATTAAGTCAATTATGAAGTGTCTTTGTACAAGTCTCTCTTTCAACCCCCACTTCTCCACCATTTCTTTCTCTTCTTTCTTGTCCATTCAAACAAATCTATGGTCTCAATGGGTGAATTTAATTTTTTAATTTATTTAATTTTATAAATTTTTTATTTTTAATAAATTTTTATTATTATTTAATTAAATTATTATATTTCTTAGACTCTTCTCGTTAATATAAGTAAAAAAATAATAAAATTTAATCAAAATACAAAAAAATTCAGAAAAAGCAAAAATAAATTAATAAACTAAATTTTATTATAGTTAAACTAAAATAAACAAAAATAAATTAATAAGCTAATAAACACTATATTCCCAAACAGGGCCTATATATTTGAACATAAGAATTTAAGACCTCACCATCCTGAATGGTAGTATTAAGTCAATGATGAAGTCCTTGTACAAGTCTCTCTTTCAAACCCCACTTCTCCACCCTTTCTTTCTCTTCTTTCTTGTCCATACAAACAAATCTGTCTACATAATGAGTATAAGAATTTAAGACGTCAACTGCCACATTCTGTTGTCATACAGAAGGAGAAATGGTGTTCGCCGGAAGTGGTGGTGGCAGTGGTTTGGCTAACATGAAGAGTCTAACCCTACAAGTGCTCACCGGCCGTTGGTTCATGGTGTTCGCCTCCTTCCTGATCTTGTCTGCCTCCGGCGCCACCTATATGTTCGGGCTTTACTCCAGCGACATCAAGTCCTCCCTCGGCTACGACCAAACGACTCTTAATTTACTAAGCTTTTTCAAGGACTTGGGCGGCAACGTCGGCCTCCTCTCCGGCCTAATCAACGAGGTCACGCCGCCGTGGGTGGTGCTCTTGATGGGCGCGGTTCTCAACTTTTTTGGGTACTTCATGATATGGCTCTCCGTCACTAAACGAATATTCAAACCCCAAGTGTGGCAAATGTGTCTCTACATATGCGTAGGTGCAAACTCGCAGACTTTTGCCAACACCGGAGCCCTAGTCACATGCGTCAAGAATTTTCCAGAGAGCCGGGGCGTCGTCTTGGGACTTCTCAAGGGCTTTGTCGGCCTTAGTGGTGCGATCATAACACAGATATACCACGCCGTCTATGGCGACAACTTGAAGTCTCTCATTTTGCTCATCGGGTGGCTTCCGGCCGCCATCTCGTTCATATTCCTCGGAACCATCCGAATCATGAAGGTCATTCGACAACCTAACGAGCTCAAAGTTTTCTATAGATTTCTATATATATCTCTTGGGCTTGCAGGATTTCTCATGATAATCATTATAGTTGAGGAACAATTTCAATTCATTCGGAGCGAGTACAACAGCAGTGCCGCCGCGGTGCTCATTTTGTTGTTTCTGCCACTTGCTATTGTTTTTAGAGAAGAGTACGATATTTGGAAGTGCAAGAAGCAAGCCATGATTATGAATGAACCACCCACACCCACCCAGTTGAAAATCATAACTGAAAAGCCAAATGAAAAGTTGGATTCGTGGGTGCCACCTGCACCCATGTCATCCTCTAATGGATTAGGTACTGTAACCACTACACTACCAGTACCCACCTCACAAAAGCAAGAAGTTTCTTGCTTTCAAAACGTATTTCGACCGCCGGACAGAGGCGAAGACTTCACTATTCTTCAGGCACTCTTCAGCGTCGACATGTTGACCCTCTTCATGACAACAATCTTCGGCGTCGGAGGCACCTTGACGGCCATAGACAACTTGGGACAAATTGGGAATTCGCTCGGATATCCAACTCGCAGCATCAGCACTTTTATCTCGCTCGTGAGCATATGGAACTACCTCGGTCGCGTTGTCTCCGGCTTCGTCTCTGAGATCTTTCTTACCAAATACAAGTTCCCCCGCCCTCTCATGCTCACCCTCATCCTCCTCTTATCATGCGTCGGCCACCTCCTCATCGCCTTCGGCGTCCCCAACGGCCTCTACCTTGCATCAATCATCATGGGTTTCTGCTTCGGCGCCCAATGGCCATTGCTCTTCGCAATCATATCAGAAGTTTTTGGCCTCAAGTACTACTCAACTCTGTATAATTTTGGTTCATTCGCTAGCCCCATCGGGAATTACATACTGAACGTGAGGGTGGCCGGGTATCTGTATGACAAGGAGGCTAATAAGCAAATGATTGCTGCCGGACTCGTCAGGAAGGCCGGCGAGGACTTGAATTGCAACGGGGCGGAGTGCTTCAAGCCAGCTTTCATCATCATCACGGCCGTCACGGTGCTCGGAGCCATTTTTTCGATTATTTTGGTTCTTAGGACTAGAAAATTCTATGGGAGTGACATTTACAAGAAGTTTAGGGAGGAGGCAAAGGCGGCGGAGATGGAGATGGCAGTGGCCGGAAATGGCGCCGGACTGTCAGAGACGAAGGGGGGATGAAAATTATTGGATGCAATAATGGAGTAAGATGAATTTGGGGGACAAACATTTTGTAAAAGGACATGTAAAATTATTAGATATACTCATAGTATAGTATAATTATTTATTTTTGATAAATAAATAATTATAATTTATTTAATATAAATATTTTTTTATGTCTTAATTACCAAACATTGGTAAATTATTACTTTTTGAAAGTACCCAATAATTTATTTTTAATAAATAAATAATTATAATTTATATAATATAAATTTTTATTTTTTTTATCTCTTAATTACCAAACATTGGTAAATTATTACTTTTTGAAATCACCCAATAATTACATTTGATAGATAGACGTTGGAAATGAATGAAGGGAAATCTCGGTGTGAGAAAATGACCTCTGGGGAATCTTAATTAAGGCTTGTTTGGTACTTTAGTTTTAAGTTAAATATTTTGTTTTAAATTACTTTACGCTAATTAAATTTTAAAAAAATTAATTTTATAAATTTTAAGCATGGTTTAAATACAAAATGTAACAGGGCAGTAAGATTTGGAAGTACTTTTAAATTAAAAGATAATAAATTAATAAGCTAAAAAAATTTTAGTGAAAAATTTGGTATAAATTTTTTTAACGTAATTTTATATTTAATACTGATCTTATTTAAAAAAATTTGATAAGTAATTTTTAAAAATAAAGATTTTATAAAAAAATAAATATGTATAATAAAAGTAATAACATGTTTAAAAACATATAAAAATATTTTAAATTAATAAATAAAAAGAAAAAATTGCTAAAAATAACCAGCAATATTTAAATCCCAATTTAAAGTCGAGAACTAAATGAGTCTCGGGCTGAGTTGATTTTGCTTATTTGATGATTAGACTTATTTGTTTAGTTATAGTATATAATTTGAGATAGAATTATCATTTTAATGTAAATAATTTAATAAAAATAAAAAAAAATACATCACATTTATATATACACATAATTTTAATTTTAAACACATAATTCACTATGAAAAGGTTATACATCTAGAAAATTGTGAAAGTATCAATAATATATTTTTTATTGAACACACATAATATATAAGTAGTACATTAAAAAAATTGCACAAAATTTGGTTATATGAATTAATTATTATTAAAATCTTTTCATAGTTGGTTGCTATGGAGAGGTGTCGTAGTTCCTTTGATTTTTTACTAATTAATGTTTATATATTATATGATATCTCATATGTGATATTTAAAAATAAATAATGAATTTATAAAATAATACAAACATTATATATAAAATATTACATCATGTAATATTTAAATATAATTTTTAAATAAATCACCCTAGCATTACTTTTTTTTTCCGAATAAATGATGATTATTAAATACGGTTATTAATTTATTGAATGGTACAACTTTTAAGTTTTCATTAAGTGGTATTTTTAATTCTAATTTTTAAAATTCTAAATTATATTGTGATAGTATTTGGGATATCGATTTATTTACTTATTTGCTTATTTTTATATTTTTATTATTTAGTTAACTTCTTGTATATTTTTTATTTTTCTTATTTAGTCGATCAAAAAAATTAAAAATAAAAACTTTAAATAAAAAATGAAAGAGAAAGAGAGAGAAATAAGTTTAAATAAATCAATAAATCAAATTTTATATTATTTATTTTCATCTTTAATGATCTTTTTTTTATATTTTGATCAGTTTTTTATTTTCTTAATTTGCGTTGATAAGATGAACTAAAAAAAGTAAAAAAAAATAGGCAAAAAATAAAAATTTAAAAAAATAACAAAAATAAGTAGAAAAATAAACTAATAATTATCCCCTATACTTGGTAAAAAAAAATGAGAATTTTTCTACCCTTCTTGTCATTGCCAAAAAAAAAAAGATCGCAACCCAAAGGGCACATAAGAATCTCAGAGGCCATGTTTTAAGGGAAGATTTATTCATTAAAGATTAATTGACTGAACCCCTCCAATTTCTGTTCTCATATGAAGCCGGTGTTTGGTATTATTAAAATTAATAGTTTATAAATTATAATTTGTAGTAAAAGTTATGAATATTTAATAAAAATTATAACTTATAATTAAAATATTAAAAAAATTATTTATAAATTGTAGCGAAAGTTATGGATATTTAAAAAAAATTTAACTTATAAATAAAATTAATAACAAAAAATTAAAAATTATCAATAGTAATTTTGTCAAATACCCCAAGCCATGTACTATTTAGCTAAAATATCATAAAAGAGAATGGGGGAGTCAGAATGAGTTCGTGATATTTCGTTTTCATTCCATATTTTATTCAGGAAACAAAAGGGAAAAAATCAACAGAGTAGCATGAAGATAAATATATTGCGAAAAGATTTGGGACCATTAAAGATTGATGTTATTGAAAGTTAATTAATAATATGCTAAAAGAAAGACAATAGTTAAGAAGAAATTATAATTTAAAATAAACAATAAGAGATAAATATAATATTTTTATATTTTTATCTGATTATATTTTTATTGAAATTATAAATGTGTTTATACATATAAATGTACTTAATTTATATAATTGGGGGTGAGATCGAAAAAATTGGGACATAAACAAAAATAAATAAATAACGTCTTTGTCCCGCTAGTTATTTAGAGAGAAAAAAATTGTACATAGCTGTTTACACCAAATTTATTACATTACTTTGACAATGATCAAATGACCTGTTGAATAAAAGAGATCAAGAGTAATTGTCAAGTTTAAGAGCAAAATAATTCATCTAACATGAAAAAGCTTATTGAATCTCAATGCTTACTATCGAGGAAAAAATTCCAATATTTCTCAAGAACACATCAAGTCGTCATCAGCCTAATATCCTCTTAATTTCATCAAAGGAACAGTTAAAGAGGAAACTCGTAATATAAAGAACAGGTGTCATGTTGTAGTTGTTCAGTTTTCCTAAGTGGACACGCGTCACACAGCAATTACCCACTACCTAAACGTGGCCATTATGAAACAAGTATACAAGGTCATAAGCCAGAGGCAGTTATTCACACCTGAGAATAACTACCCACTACTAACCCATGATGAAGAAGGTTATGGAGGCAGTTGGAAGCAATTACAAGTCAGTATCTATAAAAGACCAGTGAAAAACACAAGAAGACACTTTTTCACAATCTGGCAAACTGCCTATCTTTTTCTTTTTATCTTTTGTTTCCATTGTAATTTTTCTTTCTAGTTATTTCAATTTCCAGTTCCTAAGAGTAGTGTGTAATCTTTGTAATTGACTTTGTTCCAATCGAAGTAATAAAATTCTTTATTACTTTGGATTTCTTCTTTGGTAACTTTTTAGTAAAATCATGAAACACGATAAAAAGATCCCATACACAATCGTTTGATAGTTTTGATCTCTCTTTGAATGAGATTTGTTTATTTTTTATTAACAAATTTTGACACGCCCGGGACTCCTATTAAGTCAGAAAACAAAATAGTTGTGCAAACTCGTAAGGACAAGCTAGTGCAAGAAGGAGTAGCTTCCACAGAAGTTACTAATAGGGGTAATGCAACAAACAAAGTGGACCAGTCAAGTGGTCTAAATGGTCAATTGAAGAACCTAGAAAGGCTCTATGTACAAGAGAGACAGAAAATATTTGAGGTCTTCAGCAATCCAAATGTAGATAAGCAAGAGTTTGTGATGGCAATGAGAAAAGTCATCATCGGTCCTGAGGCAATTATAGCACCTGTAAGTTCCACGTTGAACGACATGGAAAATGTCAATATGCCTTTGACGATGATGCATGTAGAAAATCAAGGACCATCAACAGGCCCTAGTAATGGGCATTCTCAACAACAGGTTTGTTATAATCCTGTTTACAAGCCTATGATTTCTTAAGGATCAGGATCATATTATAACCCTATTTTTGAACTTAGAAATCCTTAGGGATCGGGGCCACGAGGTTATAGACCTCTAAATACTAGTAGACCTTCAATAGGAATCTATTTAACACCACCTGTTGTAGAGCCAATTTACCCGAATCCACCAACAGTGGATCCATTTAGAGCTGAACAACCCATTCCACTGGTTGAAAACCTATGAATGTTAATCCCATGATGGGTCAACCAATGAATGCTAACCCTGTAATGGGTCAACAATTTATGGCTAACAGAAAACAAATTATGGAAATTATTCGAGATCTCTACAGACCAGCCTTTTAAAGGATTGAGAAACCAATGTTTCGAAAGCCATACCACATTGGGTAGATAATTTGGGCTTTCCTAGGAATTACAAAATTCCTGAGTTCACCCTATTTTCAAAGGAAGAAAACCAATCAACCATTGAACATATAGGCAGGTTTACTTTACAATGTGGAGAAGTAGAAAATAGTGACTTCCTTAAAATGAAATTGTTCCCACACTCCTTAACTAAAGTAGCATTTACTTGGTTTATCAACCTATTAGTCAATTCATATCAGAATTGGTAAGAAATGGAAGACCAATTCCACGCCCAGTTTTTAAAACTGAACCAGAAGTAACAATGGCAGACCTGGCAAAATTAAAACAACATTTGACGGAGATTGCTAAGTAGTTTATTAGTAAATTCAAAAGAATGAGAAACAGATGTCATGTATTCTTACCAGAGACTAAACTTGTGAGATTAGCCCAAAACGGATTAGATTTTGAACTACGAAAAAAATTTAAAGGGATGAAATTTAAAGACTTGTTCGAGTTAGCCTCAAGGGCTACTCGATATGACGGATTGTTAAAAGAAGAGATGCAGAGGAAATCAACTTCTCTGAAGACTTATTACTAGGAGATCGAAGGAGATGTGGAAAGGGATGTGGCACAAATAGTTGGAAAGAATCCAATTATATGTGATACGTTGCAAAAAATAGAAAAGCTATTGAGTTTACTATCCACACAACTAAGTAAAATGAACCAGTCTTCAACTCTACAATAGTATTCATTTGACGTATCGAAGGCAAATGAATTGTTCGACGAGTTAGTGAAGTAAAGGTTCATTACTCTGACAAATGGCCATTTAATCCCACTTGGAAAAGAAACAAAAGGAAAAGAATATTGTAAATGGCATAAGTCTTTTAGGCATTCTACCAATAATTGTATAACAGTTCGAAATATCATACATAATTTAATTCAAAAAGGGATGCTGCAATATGCTAAGGGAAAGGAGATCATAGAGGTTGACAGTGATCCATTCCCTGATATGCTTAATGTGAACATATGTCAGCTAACTTGGGAAAAGTTGTGAGGAAATTACCAAGTGTAATTGCACGTGAAAAGATTGCTAAGCTCGACAAAAGCAAAGCGAAGATGCAAGAATTTGTGGATCAAAAGTATATCTGTGTCAGATGTCGAAGAGTTATGTAAGAGGCTAAAATAGAAATTGCTTAAAAAGAAATGAGAACATGTTTTTCTAAAGCAGTGTTACGTTTTTCTAAAGCAGTGTAATTAAATATAAATTTAATTACATAGGAGCTAAGTTGATTTATGAGGGACTAAATCCTTGAATCTATGGTCCTTGTGAAGTGAAAATGTATAGGCCAAATGATGGTCCTTTTCTTGTAAATGGGAACCCAATAGTCCCATATTTGCCAGCAACTTAAGAGATCAAACACCGTAAAAGAAGGCCGGCTCAATGGCCTCATGGCAAGCTAACACCATGGCAAGGAATTCGATGAGGAAGACCTTTCGAATAACCTCCAAGAAGAATGGTAAGGCCTCGAGTTCCACTCGTGGATCGATGGAAGAAATGAGACATCCTAAGTTTTCTTCTTCGAAACACTATTACATTAATTGTAATAGATCTCGATTTAAAACTGAGATCTTATGCTTTCAATCTCGGTTCTCAAACCGTGATCTTTCCATGTGAGATTAAAAACTAAGACTTTTAATCTCGATTTTTGACCGAGATCTTATACATTTAATCTCAATTTTGACCGATATTTTTTACTTTCAATCTCGATTTTTGACCGAGATCCTATACATTCAATCTTGGTTATTAACCGAGATCATAAGTTACCAAAAAAAATCCCAACATGGTAATTAATTGTGATTGAGGTTTTGATTTTTTTCCTTCTCATGCCATTTTTCATTAATGGATCTACTACATTTGCTACATACATAATGTGAACATTGTAAAATCTATGTTCTATTACCCAATATTTCAATCACAACATCAACAATTAAGCAATATGAAAAAAACTAAACTCATATATTTCATAAACTAAATTATTTATGGAGAGAGAAAATTTGAGAAAAATCCAAAAAGGCTTAGAGTTCCTTGTGATAGAAACAAGTAAATTAATCATTAGACACTGAATGCCCTCTAACATCAAAAAGGAAAAAGTAAGATGATCAATGACCAAACAAATATCTTTCTACATCTTCTTGTTGCTAGTAGTCAACACTAACAAAGCTACATAAATCTCCCTTTTTTGAGTCTTAAGACTGCTCAATAAAATAATTCAGGACAACAAAGAAAAAGAATATAATGTAAATATTGAAGAATTATTCTTACCTAAAATAGCTAAGAATCTCAATAATTTGATGAGTCAAGTCATCAACAGAAGCACAAGATCATTTGGACAAATTGCTACAACTGCCAGCTGCACGAACTCTTGGGGGTTAAGTCTTGTTCTCAACAAAAATAGCAAATATTGCTTGTTGCAGTAATCTATCAGTTCAAATAACAAATATGTCATCTTTAGGCAATGCATTTCAAAGTTGCAACTTGGAACTAGTTAAGCTCTTTTTTTTTCTTTGACGGGGAGGGGCAACACAGCTGAAAACAACATCAGACCTAAAACTTCTTATTTTTGCAGCTTAAAATTTAGTTACTGGATATTAGTCCAAGTAATAAGTCCAATTCAAAGTCACCAGAGTTAATTTGAAAGGGGGAGAATCAAATCAATACCACAAAGAGAAAGACAAATTTTTTAATTACTAGAAACCATTATAGATTCACACAAACAAAGCTAACAAAAGTTACATAAAAAAGAGATATGAATATGAGGGAGAAAAAAAAAGATGAAAAATAATCATAAAATTAAGTGTCATGTAAAACTGATGGACATTCTATGTTCTTAAGCTAGAGAAGCCATCCATCATAAATTCTGGGGAAAAAAACATGATTTTAGGACCAGTTTATATGCAAGGAGGTGAGAATTTGAATGGGAACAAAGTCAATCAGTTTTAGTTAAAATTGTTAATCAATCAAATCACCCTTTTAATCACACTTTAGGACCAGCATTGTCACGCCCTAAAATTCAGGTCACGCGAACTGCCTATGAACAACCATTTTGGGATATCGCAATCCACCAAAACTACCTGAGCCCAAATGGGTCAAATAATGTAACTCAAAAATGAAACCAAAACCTTTAAAAAGCGTACTTTCGAGGGTTTTTTTTATATAAAAGAAGAACCCAAATCCAAGAGCTAAGGTTTAAAACAACATAAACAAAATTTTCAAGTGTTGCCCATACTGCTCGATCAGTCCCTACCAAGACACTATTTTTCCACCGCCTGCAAAACAACAGAGAGTTCATTTTAACTGTTCGATAAACTGCTCGAGCGGTTTAACTCTAGAACAACTTTTCAAAACATAAATTTTCTTCCCCAACACTTAACCATTTTTCAACATTTTTGAAATATCACAAGGTATAACCAGCCACTGAAAGCGTGCTAAAACGTGGTTCAAAATCATCTCTCGGGGCACAAGAGTTAACATCAAGCATGAGATCAACTAAAAATGATTTATTAAAACATTAAACCAACCAAACAAAAACTATTTCATGCACCCAAGAAACTTAAAACAACCAACCCGAGGTTCCTCTCGTCAATATACAAACATACATGCATCGGCACCGCGGTCATAGAGATTACAATATATATGCTTTCAATACTAAAACATATTATGTCATTACATGATCCATTAACAACCGATAATAACAATCAATCAACAAAGCTACTAAAAACGACAAAATAGAGTATTCGCCTCCACCGGGGCTCACCGAGATCAACCCATGTGATCAACTATGTCACCTGAAAAGTTTTAAAATCCCACAACGTGAGCTGAAGTCCAATAGAAACAGACTATCAAGAAGTAAAAGCATAACATGACATCACGGATTATATAAACAACTTGACTACATAAGCCTCAAAACGAATTTTTATTTTCAAAACCACAAGTTTTTATATAATCACATAACATCCATAGTTTATCGAATGTAAACAACATGTTTTTTTTCAATCAGGTTTTCACAACTCACAATGATTCTTATACGCTTTACACTCTTTTACGGTCTTCTACCGAGGGACAAGTACTAACATAATTATGCAATTGTTTACGGTATATCACCGCAAGACCAATATATGCTCCAATTATACATTCCTTTACAGTCTTTCACAAAAGGACAAGCATCTGCCCCAATTATGCAATTATTTACGGTCTTTTACCGCAGGATAACTATCTGCCCCAACTATACATTTCTTTACGGTCTTTCAATATACATTTATTT
>JAOTRH010000024.1:887418-931113 GCA_034768845.1 Heliamphora exappendiculata | reverse complement strand
TTTATTTCTGTGTCTCTTTTTTTATCTTATTATATATATATATATATATATATATATATATATTATGAATATTGTACTGATTGAGTTTGTCAATGGTGACAAAAAGGAAAGAGAAATATAAATGTTGTTAAGTGAGAGAGACATATAGCTAAGGGGAATAACTTTTTATTTTTTTTAGTTTTTATAGTACACATGCTTTTTCACTTGGTATTTCTTGGGTGTTTATTTTGCAATTGCAAGTATATCACTCCATTACACATGCGTTCTAATGTTCATAATTATTATAATGAGTTGATATGTTTAGTTGATTTTTAGGAGTGTTTTGTCATATAATTACCACATAATGAAATTGTAAGATTTTAGATTCTACGTTAATTTGGTAATTCGTTTGAAAACATTCATTAATCTTTTGTCATATTTTATTCCATGAAAAAAATCTTTTTAGTTGATTATTTAGGTTTTGAATGAAAGTTTTGAAGTGATTTAAAGTTTGAATACTTATATTTTAAAATTTATCAGATGAATTGATTGATAGATTAATATGGATTAATCATAGATTGATACGAATTGATCACCAACCGATCGCTGAAAATACCAATTAATTAGTTTGAACAATTACTGTATGCATCAAAAGATAAATTGATGGACATATTAATATGAACCGATCATCCATCGATCAGTAAAAAGACAAATTGATCAATTTGTTTGGTAAGATATCTTTAAATTCATGCTAAGGTTATTGTAGTCACATTCTTTTTGATTGAGATTCTCTCTTGAAACAATGTGCTTTCAAGAAAAAGTTCCTCTAAAATTTTGTTCGCATCCTGTTTAATGATTGATGATTAGTTAAATTTAAGGATATTTAAAAAAATAGTCAAGTACTATACTTTCAACTTTTACCAGTTCTTAATAAGTCTTGAGTGTATTCTCAAGATAAGAAGTTTGAGGTGGATTTTGTTGGCAGTTCAGCACAAGTTGGTGTACGTGTGGATTCAGCAAAAGTAAGTTTTCATTCGTAGATTGCGAATTCAACAGTAGTTTGTAAGATATCTTGTAACCAAATCTTATTTATAATATTTAATTTTTCTAAACTTAGATTAATACTGTAATTTTTACCTGAATTGTAATTTTTCATATTAAAATTTTCGTATCTTTATGTGGTTGTTATTGTTTACTTCATGGGGATGATTTGTGATATATCACTTAGTGAAACTTAAAACATAAAAATGAATTTTTAAAATATAAATAATACACTTATTATTAATACAACTTAAAATAATATTAACGGAAGAGTTGTGTCCTCATATGTGCGACGACTATTTTTTCCTCCATGATAATGGCCTGTTTGAGTTCATTTGTATGATTTTTTTATTTTTATTTTTATTTTTTGATATGTTTTGTATTTTTTCAAATTATATAAATTTTTTGATTAAAAAATATTTTTTTTACTAAAGCTAAAAACAAGCCACATAAAAATTGATCAACTTATTTAAGTTTATTTTTGTTTTTAAGATTTTTTTTATATTTTAATTATTTTTTATTCATTGCGATAAAACATAAAAAATATAATAAATTCGCTAAATAATAAAAACTTATTTTTTAAATAAAATAAATAAATAAATAAATTATTACCCAATACGGATAATTGTGTTTAGGTTTGTTTTTCCTTCAAAAACCTATTTTCAACGAACCGTAACGCACCGACTCTCCCCTCTCCCTCTCCCTCCTTCCACTCCCTCCGACAATCTCCTCCGCCACCAGCTCACCCAGCGCCTGCGCCGCCCCCTCAGTGCCTCCGCCACGTTGGCCCTGGATCATCTCCTGCGACGACGACGCGCGCAAGATCAATCTCCGCCGAAGCTTCGATCCTCTTCGCCAAGGCCTGCGAACTCTTTCTCCTCGAGCTAACTGTTCGGTGAAGGCTTCAACCGCCGCGGCCATCACTCGCACTGAAGGTATGGCCGGGCTTGGGATTGAGATGATTTTTTCGAGGTTTGTGGTCACACAACTGTCGTGATTCAATCAATTCTTTTTTATGAAGTATGGCCTTTTTGTTCTCTTCCCTTCTTCTTAGAGCTCTGTACGGATTCTCGACTTCTGAAATCTGTTCCGAAGAGTGAGCAAAGAGGGGGAGGTACATAGAGAGAAGGGGATTCGAGCGGTGAAAGCTGAGAATGGTGTAAATTCTCAGTTGGGATTCGGGTAATACAGAGATTTTGGGATTTAGGGCTTTTCGGCATTAACTGTAGGGCTTTGCTTTTAGGGACGAAAACTTGCTTCTGGAAATGGGGAGAACCAATTGACGATCTACACCTGTTGCAACTGTAAACACATTAGTTTATTAAAAGAAAATATACCAGCTTCTTAAGTAAACAAAAGGTGTCATCTAAAGTGCCAAGAACAAGTAGAGAGAGAATTAGGGAAGCATTAAAAGCTGTAGAGATGGCCGTTGGTAAGTTTGTTTTGAAAGAGGGAGAGAGAGAGGAGAAAAGGGTGGTGGTCGAAGGTGGTTTGGTGTGATGTAGGAAAACCTCTTCTTTTAGCTTGGTACACAAAAATGAAGTTAAGAACCATATCATAGTTAGTGAGAGAGAATCTCTTCTTTTAGCTCAACTTGGTGTGAAGTTCTTCCATAGGTTTGGGTTTTTTCAGTGGGTATTCATACTCACGAAACATAATCCCCCCCTCTTCTCAATGGGATGATCATTTTTTTTCTTTTTTGTAAGAAGTGGGCTTTATTTGATTTTATGAAAATTTGAATTTTTGATAGCTATATCTTTCATATATATATATATATATATATATAATTTTCACTGTTTGACAGTTCTTATCTTAAATTTAGAATTACCGACTTTCAAATACTGTTCACAATCACCAGCAACCAAGTAGGTCCATTGCACCGACATATTCTTTATTATTGTTGTTTTATTTTACGTCTCTGTTGTGATACTGCTGTTGCCATTTTTTGTTGTTGTTGTTGTAGTCAATTTGGTTGTGGATGAGGGTGGTGTTGTTGCTGCTGCTGTTTTGATTGTTGTTTTTGATTTTCCTTTTTTTGTTGTTATACAAGAGTGCATACACGTCTGCATACCTAGATGGGCTACCCATCTAGGTATGGATATCTGTCGGTTGGGTATATTTATGTTTATCTCTGTGCGTGTTTTGAGAAGTTTGTCATCATCCGAAGATTTTGCACAATCATGTAGCCCTGGGAACAGATTTAATTGAATCATCACTGTAAATGCAGGTTTTGATATCGTGGGTTGTTGACCTGTTGTAACTTCATCGAACAAACATGGAGGTCAGTGTCCAATTTGCATTGCATATGACATAGTATTCTCCCTAGCTATAAATAAGTTTTCCTGCAGCCATTTCACATATTTTATGCATGCTATTCTTTGACTTCTGAAATATTTTTTTTCATGTAACTCCTTGGCAAATATTGTAATGAGTTTTTATTGTCAAGTTCAGAACCGAGGAGGCAATTGTGGACCCATTGACCTGGACAAGACAACAACATTGTTGGAACCTGAGAAGACCAGTGGTGGGGGGTTATTTGTACCTGGGAAAGATCGAGTAGTGTTCAGACCTCCTGAAAGAAAATCCCTTCTAGGTACATGAACACATCCCTTCCATCCTTAAAAGTAAATTGGTGGGTTTTGGTTTGCATGATATCACTGACTGACATGTTGTTTACAATTTATCTTATGATTCAAATCCCAAGTTCCAACCATCAGCAAAGTTGACCCTAGTGGAACCAAACCAAACTTGAATGACTATTAGAGTTGGTTTGGTTGTATGTTGGTTTTAATTTGGAGACAAAAAGTTGTCATGCCCAACCACTAGATTCTATATTGATGAATTATATATTTATTCCATGAAGAAAAAAATTGTTGGGCTGAAAGGATGAACCCATATGAGAATTAAACCAACAATCTTTCAATAGTTCATTTCGTAACCCAACTTCCAACTTTTCAACCCTAGTCTAAATTGAGCAGAGCAGAACCAAATCCAATTGAAATGACGTTAGGTTAGCTGGCTTAGTAACTCTAGGACGAACCCATAGAATTGTTATTTGTTTGTGCTCCATAATCAAAGCTTGTAGAAAATATATTTCCAAATTGATTAAACAAGTTGTAAAATTATTGCAGTTATTATGAGATCCCAACCTCAAAGGCATGGATTTGCTTGTGACTGATTATGTCCCGCGTTGGCTTGGAGCAAAATTCTCTCCTCTTCACCCTCGGGAACTATTAAACCTTTCCATGTGGTTTCTATAACCTCAATAATTGTCTTCGGATTTGGAGGAGTTTATTCTGGCTGCTA
This sequence comes from Heliamphora exappendiculata, assembly GCA_034768845.1. Classification (NCBI taxonomy): domain Eukaryota; kingdom Viridiplantae; phylum Streptophyta; class Magnoliopsida; order Ericales; family Sarraceniaceae; genus Heliamphora; species Heliamphora exappendiculata. Next base: position 926,787 of record JAOTRH010000024.1, on the reverse strand, counting down.
GCCCTAACTGTAGTAAACCTGTTCTATTCTAGGACTTCGTTTCAGAGGATAGAATCACAGGACTACTATGGTTAGGTCAAAGAAAGTCTGGACTAATATCACTCGAGAACCAGCCAAATCTGAGGCTGGGTGATTGGAGTTTCTTTGTTTGTCTTTTATTGCACAATATCAACAAGTTGTGCTTTCTCTTTAGTGTTCCTTGTTTGATGCTGTTGTTTTGGATTTACCTACCCTGATCATTGTGGATTCTTTGACTGGAGTTAGAGTGCAACTTCTAGAAGTTTGCACTAGTACATACAAAATTTCATCCATGCCTCTGCATGGTAGGTTGTTTCTTGATTTGAAAGAATGAAGAATTGTGACAAAAGTCTATTGTTCTTGTTGCACAGTTCCTGCCACGTATTTTTGGTTCCTGAATTTTAAGTTACGGATCATGCTTCAGTACCTGAGTTTATCCCCTTGCTTGTTATACTTCGATGAGAGTTCATTTACCCTATGGAACTCCAACATCCCTTGCCTCTTTTGTTTTCTTTTCGTAAATCTCTTGCATACATGCTTACAGAAGTGGTGCCCATTATATTACCTAAAGATCAATTTGTGAATTAAAAACAGGGCTAGATGTGCTTGCAAATGTGAAACGTGGTGATCCTAAAGTTGATGGTGCATTCAAGGTTCCAAGCGAAAGAGTTACTTCTGTGGTGCCATCTATGGATGAAGAGGAGAATTCTACCTTCTCTGGGATAGATGAAGTAGGAAATGGCATAAACAATAGTGTACGCAGCTATACTGGTAGGAGGTATCGTGAAACACATGCAAATGAGGCTTCTCATTCAGGTACCTTCTTTGTTTTAAATTGTGATATCTAGCTAGCTGTTCATGTAGAAATTAAGTTTTAAACTGGCAAGTGATAAATTTTATAGTGTTGTTCTTTTGAATTATTTTGGTGGCGTAATGTATGACATATTATCTGTTTTTTTATTTAAATTTCTAATTTTGGGTAAATCATGTACTCTGATTTTGAATTTCTTCACAATTGGTCATTGAAGCCCGTATCGCTCTTCCCCTTTCATTCTTATAAAAATAATTTGAATTATAGATGAAGCCAAATTCTGCAATGCTCCCTTTCAATGCTTTCAGATAATTAAGTGGTTAAGCCAATTGTGCCTCTTTCTTCCAATTTCTTTTTATCTCTATATAGACTACATTATGCTCATTTAACATGTTTGGCTGCTAGTTATCTTAAAACCTAGAAAGCTATGCAAACAATTGATGTGATAATAATGGGCAATTTATTGTTTCTATGTAACAAGATTGTTGTGTCTCCAGAAGTGTGTCAGGATATGGGGTAATCCAAGTCATGGTTGGTTGGGGAGTCTCAGTGAAGTTTATGAACAATTGATGCGATATCTTTTTTGGAGATGGTGTCATTCTGACATGGATGCTAGATGGAAGCACAGTCCTTTTCTTTCCTGCTTTGGCTTGCTATTTCTATTCATTTTACCTTCTTGGTTATTTCAAACTAGCGATTGGCTACACGCAATGTGTGTAAGTAATTATGCAAATATTAAAATAGTTAAAATTAATAAAATAATAGAATAATAATATTAAGATAATGAGAGAAAAACTTAGAAGGGCATTTTTGTCCAATATCAAAGTCCACACGGCTTCAAAAAAAGGTTATACCAAATAGGTGCTCTCCTTTAATAGAATAATATAGATGTTTCATGAGGTGAAAAAACACTCAATTAGCATGCCTACAACCATTTTTTTCCCTGAACCAATTAAAGCTGGCCTGGGTCTTTATGTGGTCAAGTGACTAGATTGTTGGGACATTGATTATACCATCACATCAAGCGGTCAAGTTGGAAAAATATATTCTGATTAATTGATGTTCAATGTGTTGGTCTTCATGACATTGATTTCTTTTGTGAAGAAGAGCAAATATTCTGTGGCTGAAAATTTTGTTGTACCAACATTGTAGATAGTGATGTGACTGAAGATGGACGAGTTAGTGACTCACCGAGGAGGTACCGCTCAAATGAATATGTCCGTTCTGAGGATTCAGATAGTAATGTGACTGAAGAAGGACGAGTTAGCAACACACCAAGGAGGTACAGCTCAAACGAACGTATCCGTTCTGAGGTTAGATGTCTTTTCCATTTTTCAAGCATTCCTAACATGGTCTCTTCGGTATTTGTGGACCAAATTTGGGTTATTTTTATAAGCTGGTTTTTTGATGAAACTAAGCAGTTCTTTAACTATCCTCAAATCTTGGAGACCATAAGGGTCTGACTATTTTTAATAGGTGGGTGAATAAAGACAACAATAACATATTTTGAGCAAAAAATGTATGTATATTTTGATAAGTACAACGATAGATACCAGTAAGACCGTAAGAGTGACAAGAGAGGTTAAAAAGTTGGAAACCATGGTGAAACAATTTTATTCGACGGTTCCATTTAGTACTTGGTTGTACTTACTGTGTTTCTTGTTGCCTTCATTAGTTATCTTCAAAATTGTTAATGAGATTTTATTTTGTAATCTCAAAAAATTAAAATTCACTGTGATTGAAGAGATTAAGGTTGAGCGTATATCAAACTTATCTCCAATTACTTGGAGCCATCTATACAGGGATGCATATACTAATTTAAGTGCAAGTCATATCTTTCTCATGGCTGCAATCCTAGCCCTATACTCCTATTTGCTTTTCTCTTTTCCTTCTCTTCGTTCAACTTTGATCTACTGCCCCCTTCGTACTGGTGCATTAAATGGTCTACAGTGCACTTGGCCAAACCATCTTGCTTGATTTTCTTTCATTTTGTCTTGGTTTCTACTTTTAACTTCAAAGGGTGTATTTGTTTCTTATTCTGTTTAGTTTTGTTATATTTCATTTTCTCAATGCATTCTGATTGTTTGTCAATTAAATGAAAATTCCCCTCAAGAATCTTTTTTTTTGTATTTTCATTCAGCTACTATCATTCAACATCCTGTTGATTGGCTGTTTAACTCGATGGATGAACTGATTTTTTTGGTTGTCCATGGATTTTGATGCTCACATGAGTAATATGGTTGTCTCTGGCTAGGTTGATACTTGATAGCTTCTCTGATGGTTTCTTTATCAACTTTTAGGAATTTTTATTTTTAATTATCAAATCTCTAATGGGCTTTCTGACCGTTGTCTACGTAAAAGTTGCTGAGTAGATAGGAATGAAACAGTTTATCTTATGGTTAACCTGTTAGCTCTCTTTGTTCTTGCTGCTGCTACTCCATGTTTTATATTGGTTTTATTTTTGGAGTACATTTGGCCTTTTGGTAGTGCATGTGGATGTACGGGCAATAATTGCCTTTGTGAATCGTCCATCATTTGTTCCTAACTTTGACCTGCAACTGAAGATTGTAGCTGTATCTACTGGAAGCTCCCGAAATGTTCGATATAGAAGCCCCAGGGATGACACTGATGACCGTGATGTGGGGAGGAGCTACTTCAGGGATGACTCTAAAAATGAAACGAGGAGGAGACACAGTACTGATAATGAAGAGCAGAATCAGGGAGGAGTATCACACAGTCGATACGAAAGAGAATACAATGCAGAGAATGTAAGAAAACGAAGTAGATATGAAGGTTCAAGGAGGACACCTGGTATGTTTCAATTTCATCATTTAAGTTACTTTTGACTTTGTATTACCGATTGATGCTTTGTTTTTAAAGATATAAGATACTAGAACTGATCTTGACAACACCTGCCCCATAAAGAAAATGGCAAAAGAAAGAAGAAATGGCGATGTGGAGCACAATTTTAAGTGCAATTCAAAGAAATTTGTTTTGTGGCCATCCCAGTAATAGTGAAATGTGCAAGTTTTGCAGGGAGATCTGACTGGGATGATGGAAGATGGGAATGGGAAGAGACACCTCGTCGGGATAGTCATTCTAATACCAGCAGGCACCATCAACCTTCACCATCCCCATTGTTAATTGGGGCCTCCCCTGATGCACGATTGGTTTCCCCATGGTTGGGAGGCCATACACCCCAGTCAGGTATATTAATAGGTTACTTCAAAAGAACAAAACTACATGATTCTGTGTTGAAGTTGTCCATTGTTAGTTTCTTACACTGATTCATGGGCATAACTTTAGCGAATTAAAATGTTGTACAGGACCTGTGGCTTCTCCCTGGGATACTATATCACCATCTCCAGTTCCAATTCGGGCTTCTGGGTCTTCTGTTAGATCTTCTAGTTCTCGATATGGTGGAAGGTCCCACCAACTTACTTTCTCTGCCAGAAATTCACATTCATCTGAGGTATCAAGCACCTCACCTGTCCAAACTATCTTTTCCTTAAAGAATATCCTGGAAAATAATATTTACACACTTCCATCTTGAAAGTCGATAATGATTGTAAATACCACATTTGGATATATTCGTTGCTATTCATTTTCTTTATCTATGCAACTGCAGTTAAATTTTATGTCCTTATAGTTATGTTTTGTGGGCTATTTTTGCTCTATCCAGGATGGAGAGGCTGATAAGAGTTTCCCTAAAGATAATAATATAGAGATCACAGAGAGCATGCATTTGGAGATGGAATATAATTCTGACCGTGCATGGTAATTAACTGGAGTTCTTTTTTATTGCAACTCCATGTAGCTCATTGTTGTCATGCTAGGAGTGCTTGATATCATGTGACTTGTCCATTTTAAGGGATGACTACCTTTAACATTTTACTTCTGGAAGATGAGAGGGCTAGGCAACATAATTCTGATAACCTCATGTGATTGCCTTCTTGTTATTGACTAGTGTTTCAACTTTCAGCAATTCATTCTTTGTTTGTTGAGCAGCCATTCACAACTCTTTTGAGTCCAGTAAATGCATTAATAGTCCATGGACTCTTACGTTTTATGTTACCAAAACTAGCCTTTTGACCTAGCTGTCCTTAAATTGTCTGCTTCTGTGGCACTACTACTTTTGTGATCATTATACCATATGTTGTATATGATTTCATGAATTCATACTCACCCTATCAACTGTTATCTGTAGGTATGATAGAGAAGAAGGCAATACAATGTTTGATGTAGATAGTACATCATTTTTCCTTGGTGATGACACTTCTTTCCAAAAGAAAGAGGCAGAGTTGGCAAAAAAACTGGTAAGAGTGAACTTCCTTTCGTATTGTCAATATGGCGGGTTCATTGTGATTTACAATACATTCTTAGTACCTTGTGTTGCATAATTTTTGTTAGTTGTGCATATAAACCTGTTGTGTGCGCAACTTTTTTCCCTTAATTGCTTATTACAATTATTTTGTCAACACCTTATTTGGCTGATATAGAGGAGCACAAAGAATTTGTTTATGTTCACATGGTTGTATTTCGTAAGATAATATACTTCAATGCCTACATAAATAGAGAATGATGGCCCTCATTTATTTCCAACACTTGCTGTCAGCCTTAAATTTCTATGAGCTTCCATTATTGAATGACTATTAGCGACCATTGTTTATATAAAAATTGAAAACTAAAGTTTCTTCTCTGCAGTGTGTTTGTCTAAATTTTGGCAAAATGTTTTACCTTCTTGGTGATTGACGCTTAATGTGATGGCAGTCGACTGCTTGGATTTATTAGTTAAACAAATTGACCACTGACCACCCATAACCTTCATTAAGACCCTGATTGACAACTTAGCTTTTTGGCCTTTTCAGCCAAAAGGCTCCACAATCCTTTGGGTAATAAAAAAAGGCAAAAAGCTAAACAACTGAAACGTCAAATCAAAACACTAACTCCTAGAATATTGTATTCGAACTCTCACTTCATTCTAAAACACAATAATACATTGTTTGATAACTTATTTACTACCGATACCAATTATATATAATCGTTATAATTAACTATATAGAAGAGCAATATTGTTACAATTTGAACATAGATCAAAAGTTAATTTTTTATCCAATCAACCAACTTCAAAAAATTTAGTTTAAAAGCTACTTTACCAAATAACCAACTTTCAATCAAAACAAACTTTTTGGCAAAAAACGCAAAAAAAAAAAAGCTAAGCTTTTAAGCTAGTTGCCAATTAAGCTCTAAATCTGCATAGCTATTTGTTTGTGCTGGGGATCTTTTGAAAATCACAATGTTTTCTGTACTTGATTATTTTCGTCACCGAATGATATAAAAAAGGATTAATTGATTTTTTTTTATCAGTGCAATGTATAGGAAGGCATTAAGGGAATGCCCCCCAAAGAAAGGCAAAAAAACCCTATACAAATATCGACAAAAATTCCCCAACAAAGGGGAAGACAACAAAGGCTTACAAAAATCATAGAGACAAAGGCTCTAAGAACTCCACCGTAAGGAGCACCACGCTTGGATAACCAATTATACAGATTACAAAGGAGAGTACTCTTTAGTCTAAGCAATGGTGTTTCATCCCTATCAAAATATCTCATGTTTCGTTCTAGCCATATCAGCCACATCACGCAGAAAGGGGGCATAGCCCACTCCTTCCTTCTGCTCCTCGGAGCTCTCCCTTCTCTCCAACTAGACAAAATCACAACCACCTCCTAAAAATCCACTCCACTCCGAACAATATCAAGACAACATGCCATAATTCTCTAGTAATTCACAGTGAATAAGCAAATGGGAAACAAACTCTCCCACCTTGGAGGGGTAACACCAATTAGTTAGCATAAAATCCCTTCGAACCAGATTATCAATGGTCAAAATCTTATCATGCATAGCAACCCAGGAAAAAATGCCACCTTTGAATGTTCTTTGATCTTCCAGATGCTCGTCTACGGGAAGGATGTGCTTGGATGGCACAAGAAGCAACTGTTAAAAGACTTGACATTAAAAGACCTCTTGCGGTCTTCTCTCCATCTAACATACATCACCCCTTCATCCAAAATTCCCAATAAGGCCAAAAGTTGATCTATTTCCCGGTCCTGCTTATTTCTTCTTAGGCCAATGGCCCAAAAGCAACAACTAGAGTTCCTCCACGCATAGCTTGCCACCTCATCCTCTCGGTCTGCGGCCAGGGAGAAGATGTTTGGAAGACCCTGCAGAGGGCCATGTTGCCACACCATACATCAAACAAGCTCCTCACCTTATCTCCTCTCTTCACCTCAAAAAAGACGTGCTTGGAAAATTCATCTTATACCTTACTAATACCCTTCCACACGCCCCTACCATTAGACGTGACCACTGATGGAGTGCTTCAATTCCCTTCTCAATATCCAAACTTATCTTCTATAACCTCCCTTCATAAGATGTCCCTTTCCAAAGCAAATCTTCATAGCAACTTCTTATGCCAAGACCCCCTTCCTCCGTGGGGGCACAACATTACTCCAGTCTACCAAATGATATCTAAAATCATCCCACAACCTACTTTATAAATAGTCTATTTGCAGCTTTCCAATCTCCTTGCTACAGAGATTGGGATGCTATGGATAGACATAAAGTAGGTCAGGAGACTAAATACGGTGCACTTAAGAACTGTTAGTCTACCTCCTTAAAAAACTTTTGTCGCTTCCAACTAACATCTTTGAAATCTCTCCACAACCCCATCCCATATAGATTTTGCCTTATAAGATGGTTCCAAAGAAATGCCTAAGTACGTAATAGGAAGAGCTCCAGTACTACACTCCAAAATAGCAGTCAATTATCCACGTTTGGCAGGTCCCCCATTAAAAATAATCTTTGATTTGGCCAGATTCACCCGAAAACTTGACACTTCCTCGAAGCAAAGAACACACTATAGATACTGAAGCTGACGAGGTTCTATACCTGCAAAGCCCAGCGTGTCATCTGTGAAGAGAAGATGGAAGACAAATAGCAGACAACTACGAACTGTGACCTTAAAACCCAGCAGCAAGCCACTCTGTTTTGCTCTCCAGATCAACCGACTCAAAATCAACAGATTCAAAACCTCCATAACAATGTGACTCCCAGTCTCAACCCTATTGAAATTTTTAAAAAAATTAGATGGTGACCCATTTACCAAACCGACATAGGAACTGATGAAATGCAAAACTGGATCCACGCCCTCCATTGCTTACCGAAATCGCTCTCTTTAAAAGGCAAATGAGTCCCCGATTCACATAATCATAACCCTTTGCATTGTCAACTTACAAATCACCCCTGGCACCATGTTCTTGTGTCTAGAATCAACACACGCATTAGCCACCAGCACAACATCTAGACTTGCCTTGAACAAAAGAATTTTCCGAATTGGAGATCACATCTTGGAGCACTTTCTTAAGCCTAGTGGCCAAAATCTTAGCTTTGAGTTTATTGGCCGTGCTTATCAAACTAATAGATCTAAAGTTTCTGATGCCTTCTGCTCCTTCATTCTTAGGAATGGGGTAAGAAAGGAGGCATTGAGACTATTCTCTAAGGAACCATGGTTATAGTAAAAATGAAACAAATCCATCATGTCTTTCCTAATTACCTCCAACAATGTAAAAAGCCACAGTGAAACCATTTGGGCTTGGGATTTTATCCCTGTCCATCTCACCCAGGGAACTAACAATCTCTTCCTCAGAAAAAGGTTGTTCTAAACTAAACTCCTTGCTTCATTACTACAAATAAAATCAAACTCTAGATGAGGTCTCCACCCATGCAAATGTGAGAAGAGCCCCATCAACATGCACCTTCCTTATCAATATTAGCCCTGCTACAAACATTCGCCACCCTATAAAAAAACGGGTGTTCTTATCGCTAGCCTTCAGCCATAGAGTGCGGTGTTTCTCCCTCCAGCTAATTTCCTCAATTTTGGCCAGCCAAACTTCCCTCTGAGGTCTTCCCCCTGACTCCTCTTCTCAATAAGAAGGGCCCCAACCTCTTATTTCTTAGCTAGGCAACGAATACGTGCAAGTTGAAACTCAAGCATGCCAAACTCATCTGTATTCCACCTCTTCAACTCTGCCTTTAGCATCTTGAGCTTCATAATAAGAACGTAAGGCGAATTTCCCACAACATTGAAGCCACTCCACCAGTTATCCACCTATCTTTGAAGCTATTCGTCTATAGCCAATAGCCACATGTTCTCAAACCTAAAAAGAACCTTCCCACGACGAACTCCACCGCTATCTAAAATGATAGGAATATGTACTGAAAGAGAACTCGACACGAAAATCTCAGACAGAGACAAAAAGTGCTCCCCCCAACTTAGACACCAAAAAGCGATCAATCTGAAACACGGGCGGACGGTTTTTGATGCGGAACGAAAAAGAGGATATATCTATAGATTATTTGTATTTGATCCCAGAGAATATTTATTAGGTTTAAGTTTAATTTTTAATTATTTTAGATTTGATTAGTTATGATTAGTTTAAATAAGATTTGGTTAGATTGTTTATATAGGATTGTTATCCTTTTTTATTCTTATTTTTTGTACTTATATAACCTATTTAAAGGCCCTTAGTTGGTATTCCAAATCACTGAATGACTGAATAAACAACTATTTTTTAGAATTGGTGTGGATTCCAGTTCAAATCTAGGTGCAGATTTCTAGGTTTCTTTAGGTGCGGGTTCCTAAAGGTTTGTTCGCGTTTGTCTTGTATCAACTTGGTTTCAGAACAAACGATTCTATTTTTTAATTTGTCATTTACCTTATCAATAGTGAAAAAAAAAACAATCAGTTCTTATTTTTATTTTGTTTCTTTTATTTTGATGGTGTTTATCGTCATCATAAAAAAAGAGATGTGAAAAAAAAAAGTTCGTCTTCTTTGCAAAACCCTAAACATTTCAACATAAGTGCCACCATCTCCACGCAGAGAAACCCCAGCTGCCAGGCCTGCCACCCACCAATGAGTCACTCCACCAACCTCACCACCTTTGGCCACCATCAACGCCAGTCACCGTCGACCGCTCCACTGTCAACGTCGACCACCGTTAGCCAGTGCACCATCAGCGGCCCCTCCATCAACGACCACCACCATCAACCCTCTTCCATCAACACTCCTCCATCAATGCCGACCATCGTTGGTCTCTCTTCCATCAACGCCGCATCCTCTAATCGACAACCACTATTGGCCACCCCAGATCTCGTCAGCCTCTATTAACGCCATCCACGCAGACCTCCATCGCAATAAACCGTAATTTCTACCCTAGCGACCAACTCCATCAACGCCAACCACTATCGACCAACCCACCATCAGCGCCGACCACCGTAAGCCAACCCACAATCAGTGCCAACCACCGTCGGCCACTCTAGATCTCGTCAACCACCCATCCGGTCCCTAACACTGCTGGTGACCCATTCCGCAACTAACCTAAGCCATCGGCTCGCGAATCACTTCTATCCAAATCTATAAGGTTCACAACCCGATTATAAACCTAACGTGGATTTCTTTCCTATGCAAAGTGGAACACTGTGGATCTTTATATGCCCAGAGTTTCAATTAAATTTTGGAAAAAAGATAAAAAAATTTCATTAGCAAAACTCCATTTAATATTTATATTCTTTAGAGAATTTATTAATTTTGCTAAAGATCTATTTTATGTTCTCATTAATCATTTTTTCCTTGAATCATTATGAGCTATCGTGATCCATATTCTATCTTCTCTCACCATAGACCCGAGAGATCCTATTGGCACAATCAATGTTTTGAAAACCGAACCGTTGAGCAAATCGAAAAAGGGAATGGGCGGACAGGTCACCGGTTTAACCGGGATCGAACCGTGACGTTATAATTACATCATTAATAATTTTAAAATTTATAAATATTAAATAAAAATAATATCTAACTCATAATTCAAATAAATAAAAAAAAGAACATCTCATGATATAAGTATAATTTTAATTAAATAATTAGAATCTTCAACAAAAATAATTAAAATAAGAGCAAAAAGCAAAAAAAAAAGAATGAAAGGCAAAACTGTTATGTAACAGACACATAGCAACACAACATTAAAAAAAGTTAAAAAATAAAATAAATAAAAAATAATAAGAGCAAAAAGCAAATGAAAAAAATAAATGCAAAAAGTTGAAGCAAGCAAGTTAAGCAATAGATGATGCAACAGTGTAGAACAGCTAAAGCCAATGAGATAAAGCAAGAAAACGAAGCGCCGCCGAAAGCACAAGAATAATGAAAACACTGAAAAGTAAAAAGTTATGTGAAGGGAGGGGTTGGAAGCGGGTTCATTTAAAATTTTTTTAAGTTAAACGAAATCAAAAAAATAAAATTTTAAATTAAACACTTAAATAGCAAGAAAATATTAGGACCAATGAAAATCTAGTCAGTTTTCTTGAACCGGTACCGGTTTGACCGGGTTATCGGTTCAACCGCGGATTTAGGCGGTTTTCATTAAAAACACTGATTTTTATACTTAACCGGTTTAATGGGTTTAACCGGACCGTTGGCCGGGTAGGTTGCTGGTTTAACCGGTTGAATCGGCCGGTCCGGTCCGGGTTTTAAAACATTGGTCACAATCATACAATGACACAAGCATGGAATCATCATTTTGAGGGATCTCAGGATAGGCGTCCTAATTATTTCACTCATGATAGATATTATATTCAATCTACTCAACCTACTCGTTCTGTTTCATCTAGATACTTGAGGCCTACTCCAATTGTTGTTCCTGACCAAGTTACTAGTGATTTTTATACAATTGCATATTGTGAAGAAAAAAAGAGTAAAATTGCCATTGATAAAAGTTTTCCTATTAATATCGTTTCTGACTCTTACATTCAAAAGGAAAAACTTGTGGTTAAGCCACATACACAGTCTTACGAGGTAACATGAGATGATAATTCAAAATTTTTAGTTTCAACGAAATGTTTAGTGACAATCAATATGGGTAATTTATATATGGGCAATATTTATTGTAATATACTTCTATTAGATGGTGCCACTATACTTCTTGGTTGTCCTTGGATATGTGAAATGAGCGCCACTAAATGACCCGAAAATTGTTACCGAATTTGGCATAATGGTAACCCTATTTTGCTTAAATCTCTACCACTCAAAGCCAAAAATCCTGAATCATTACCTTCATCTGATTCTTTGGTGTCCACATATTCCAATTCAGCCCGAGTTGACCAAGAACAGAACTCTTGTCACACAAAAAGTTTAATTGATTAAGATGTTCCTATTTGTTCATTAGTAAACGTAATTGACCTAGTAGACAGTACTAATGTGTTAAAAACTTGTCACAAAATGACACCAAATGACCTACTTGAGTATTTACCTGTTGAAAACCATATTGAGTTGAATGGTCTACCTCCTGATCCTTCCCTTACATCAAGTCAATAGTGGTTTATTACTGAACGAGTCACATTCCGTTGTCACCTCACCTATCTCCACTTCTTCTCTTACTTCGTTTGCCCATAAATTGGACTTTCATGTAAATTTATTATAATTCTCATTGAATATGGGTACTAATGCTAATTTTCTTGTGGCGAGCTTAATTTTTTTTCAAGACACATTGCAAACAAATGGTTCATTCTTGGAAGTTCTTCAATTTTTAGCACATCACCATAGTTCAAACTCACCGGGGTCGAGTTCCTCTCAGTAAAGGAGAAATAACGAGGAACATAAATGAGGATATATCTATAGATTATTTGTATTTGATTCCGGAGGATATTTATTAAATTTAAGTTATAAATTTTATTTATTTTGGATTTGGTTATGTAGGATTAGTTTAAATAAAATTTGATTAGATTGTTTAGATATGATTGTTATCTTTTTTTGTTCTTATCTTCTGTACTTCTGTAGTCTATTTATAGACCTTTAGTTGGTATCTCAAATCACTGAATAATTGAATAAATAACTATTTTTTAGAATTGGTGTGGATTCCAGTTTAACCTTAGGTGCGGATTCCTAAAAGCTTGTTCATGTTTGTCCTACATCACCACTCTAGTCAGCACTGCCCCGTAGCGTTTGGCCGACTCCTGTAATGAAGAAGCTGTTAGAATAGGGTTGAAAGCACCACAGCCCAAGCAACCCAGCAGGCAGCGTTCAAGGAAACCCACCACCTCATATGTAGGACTCGGAATCTACCTCCAACTCACAGTCAATGCACCCTCACACAATCCTCCCACGAAGGGGCAAAACTAGCGACCTTCGTAAAGGATGCCTTAGCCTTAAAGACAGCACCCATCCCCGCAGAATTGGAGTCCAGCAAAATGCTGGTGAAGCTCCTCCACCCATCACCATACAAGTATTCGGGGATGCACAATATATGTCTCTTAAAGCCTATGAAGCATGGGTACTCTGAAAATAGTGCCGTACACACACCGGGTATGGGTACGGGTACGGGTACGACACTAATACGTATTGGGTACTCTAAGAAAGTGTCGGGTACTTTTCAATTGTTAGGTACGGCACCAGTACGTTTTGGGTACGACACAGGTACATTTTGGGTACGTCGGCAGCGGTACGTTTTGGGTATGGAAGTGGTACGTTTTTGTGTATGTAAATGGATATGTTGGGATTTATATGAAACTTTTAAAAATTAAATGAGTAAAAAGTAAATAATAAGTTATCTATTTTGTTATAAAGATAAATTTGAGTAATATGATTTAGATTTTTTAATTAATAAAAATATTAAAATTTTAAATTTGTGTGAGAAAATTCATATTTTGATACTTTCTCTTAGAGTTTGCAACTACCAAAAACAATTTTCAATCAATACGATTGTTATAGCAATTTTCATCCTGCCTATTCCAATAAGTATCGCCATTTGCAATCCCAACTAGCAATTGCCAGATAGATTGCCTTGGGACGACAATGCTAATATGATCTAACATTACCATAGGAGTACCCGTACCCAATATTTTTCATTGTACGGTGTACCCTTATCGTATTGTACCAGTACCACGTACCCGCACCTGTGCTTCATAGCTTAAAGCCATCTGCCGATATCACCTCCACAAGATTACCAGCTACATTCATCTTGCTTCAGCACAACAAGACTCTAGATCCAGTCTTGTTCTTCTTCCCCAAACCATCTGTGCTCCTCTGCGAAGCCCAGAAACAGCCTTCAGCTTGCCAGCCAACCACATAACCTCCGACGAATGCAGGCCCATGGATCGAAGGAGGCCGTGTCCCCTCTCCGTTACCCTTAAGCGATGCCTTCTGCAATGAAATCAGATTTTTCCAATCAAACTGAGTGATCCTTGTCGTCCTCCCTGCTGATCCAATATAAACTGATTCATATTGTGAATAGTTTGAACTTTGAAATACTCATTTCATTTAGAGCGAAAAGGCATAAAACGATGGTACCACCCAGCTTAGGATTTGCAATATTTAGTCATGTATGTTTTTGAGAATATAAATATACAAGCATTGCATAATGGCCAAGGCGGAGTAAATTCGGGTACTTCTAAATAACTAATCATCCGCAGTGTCAGAATATTGCGTTGCTTGTCTCTAGGAACGGTGGTACTTTATATTTCTGTGCTGAATGTAAACATCTTGAAGCAGATTTACATTGACTATAAACACATCTTGCAATTTATTTAGAATGCTTCTTAGAAAGTATCTCTTGAAGTGCCTAAAGTTTTGAAATCCTTATTATTCCAGTAGAATTTTCTCTTAGAAAATAATTTTCCTCAGTGTGTCTCAAGTTCCAAAAATCCTTATATTTATGTTGGCTGACGTAACAAATGAAATCACTTAATGTCACAGCCCCACGCCTGTATTACTTCCAATTTTGGAAAAAAATCAGCAGCATTCTATGAACCTCTGGATTGTAGTTTATGCAAATGTGTACCTGTTCTGTATTTGAAGTTCATTAACCACTCCGATTGTTTCCAAAGGGAGTGGTGAGACTATACACAAAAAGGAAGAGACTTAAAAATTGTAAACTAAATATCACGTTATTTATTGTGGCTTATGGTTTGTTAAAGTATACTGCCATCCATCATTGTCCCCCATTATAAACTAATTGTCACTTCTGAAGTACAGGTTCGACGGGATGGAACAAAGATGACACTTTCCCAGAGCAAGAAGTTATCACAGCTTACGGCCGATAATGCTCAATGGGAGGACAGGCAACTGCTGAGATCTGGAGCAGTTAGAGGTACTGAGGTGCAGACCGAATTTGATGATGAAGAAGAACGGAAAGTTATTCTTCTTGTTCATGGTATGTGGACTTCGATATCCTTTCCCAATAAATTGGCCATGTGCAATTAATGCCATCGGCTTGGATTCTTTCCATTTTCTTCACACCTTATCTGATTTTGTTGTATTTTGTTCTTGTTGCAGATACAAAACCCCCTTTCCTGGATGGAAGGGTTGTTTTCACTAAGCAAGCAGAACCTATAATGCCATTGAAAGACCCAACATCAGATATGGCTATAATATCCCGCAAAGGATCAGTTCTGGTAAGGGAAATTCGTGAGAAGCAAAGCATGAACAAATCACGTCAACGTTTTTGGGAGCTTGCAGGCTCAAAACTTGGTGATATCCTTGGTGTCGAAAAGACAGCAGAGCAGGTATAAATGTTTTGAAAACTGAAAAGAATTGAGATTTTTTTATTTGTCTTTTATCTATTAATAAATAAATGAATCTCTCTCTCCCTCCCTCCCTCTATCCCTCTCTTCCTCTCCTCTTTTAAGCACATGGCCAGAAGCTTATTGTCATGTTTTTAATAGGTTGATGCAGATACTGCTGTAGTTGGTGAAGAAGGCGAAGTTGATTTCAAGGAAGATGCAAAGTTTGCAACACACTTAACAAAGGGGGAAGCAGTGAGTGATTTCGCAAAGTCAAAAACATTAGCTCAACAACGGCAGTATCTGCCCATATATTCTGTACGAGACGAGTTATTGCAGGTTTGATATTGTGTCAGAAACAAATTTAGAATTGTTTGGTCTAGTCTTGTTTGTTTTAATGGTCAAAAACTCTGTAGTATATTAGGATTTAGGACTATTGATGGAGGAGTTCTGATGATCAGTTCTATTGATTCCTCTTTTTTTGGAGATGCTATCTCCACGTTTTCTTAGCATAGCAATATGCTGTGATCCTCTGGGACTCTCCTATTAGACATCTGATTGCTTCCTAAAGTCGTTTTCCTGTTCTTACTTGATATGCATTTAAGAAGTGAAGTTAGCATTTACAATTACCTTGGATTTTATGTAGCTGTGTGTTACCAAGCTTTTGAATGGTTCATATGTTGTCTTTGTTGTCTTTTTCTAACTCGGGTTCAATTTCCCCTGGATAGGTTATTCGCGAAAACCAGGTGGTGGTGGTCGTTGGGGAAACTGGTTCTGGAAAGACAACTCAACTGACCCAGGTTCGTGTAGTAGTAAATATTATATGATGGTTATTTTAGTTTTTGAGAGTGCAGCTGTAAGTATGTTAACATTTGTAGTCTGACCTCTGGAAATTGTTTGACAGTACCTGCATGAAGATGCCTACACAGTTAATGGCATTGTGGGATGCACCCAACCAAGGCGTGTAGCAGCCATGAGTGTTGCCAAAAGAGTGAGTGAAGAGATGGAAACTGAACTGGGTGATCAGGTTGGATATGCTATTCGTTTTGAGGATGTTACTGGACCCAACACTGTAATCAAGGTATCTAGTTACTTTGTCTGCCTGTGAAAGCGCACTAATTTTTAGTCATTTCCAGACTGATATTATTATCACTTCTGCTGTAGAAATACCTGGACTGATATATGGAACATAACTTTCATGTTATATTTTTTTGATCTTATTTTGGGCAATTTAGTGTATCTCAGTTTGTAGTTCTTGATGGTTATGCCGTTTTTTGTGGGACTAGTTGATGCTGAGCCTTTGCATTTCCTTGTTACAGTACATGACTGATGGTGTACTTCTGCGGGAGACACTAAAAGATTCTGATCTTGACAAGTACCGGTACGAATTTCATAATCTATGTTCACCTTTGGGTTTTGAGTTATGTTCACATTTAAACAAGTTACTGAAAATCAGGGCTATATGTTTGCAGTGTCATCGTAATGGATGAAGCACATGAGAGATCACTCAACACAGACGTGCTTTTTGGAATTCTTAAAAAAGTGGTTGCCCGGCGTCGTGACTTCAAGCTTATTGTGACATCTGCAACTCTAAATGCACAGAAATTCTCAAATTTCTTTGGAAGGTATAACACATTTTAAATACAAAACTGCGGCATCATTGCTAGTATTGTTGCATAAAGAATATATGTTTTGTGTTTTTGTTACAGTGTGCCAATTTTTCACATCCCTGGAAGAACATTCCCAGTAAATATTTTGTATAGCAAAACCCCTTGTGAAGATTATGTTGAAGCTGCGGTGAAGCAAGCCATGACTATCCATATCACTAGTCCTTCTGGTGACATACTTATCTTCATGACTGGCCAAGATGAGATTGAGACAACTTGTTATGCACTTTCAGAGCGTATGGAACAACTCATAACATCCACGAAGAAAGCTGTTCCTCAACTCTTGATCCTCCCTATATACTCTCAGCTGCCAGCTGACTTGCAAGCAAAAATATTCCAGAAAGCTGAAGATGGGGCTCGCAAGTGCATCGTTGCTACCAACATTGCTGAGACATCTTTGACTGTTGATGGAATCTACTATGTCATTGACACAGGCTATGGTAAAATGAAGGTGTACAACCCACGGATGGGTATGGATGCTCTACAAGTTTTCCCTGTTAGCCGTGCTGCTGCTGACCAGCGTGCCGGGCGTGCTGGTAGGACTGGACCTGGAACCTGCTATCGTCTTTATACAGAAAGTGCATACCAGAATGAAATGTTGCCCAGTCCAGTGCCTGAAATTCAGAGGACTAATCTTGGCAATGTGGTTTTGTTGCTCAAGTCTCTCAAAATTGAGAACTTGTTAGACTTTGATTTCATGGACCCACCTCCTCAGGATAACATCCTTAATTCCATGTACCAGTTGTGGGTCTTGGGTGCCCTTAACAATGTTGGAAACCTTACTGATCTCGGTTGGAAAATGGTGGAGTTCCCATTAGACCCACCACTTGCTAAGATGCTCTTGATTGGAGAACAACTAGGATGCATAAATGAGGTTCTGACAATTGTGTCGATGCTTTCGGTGCCATCGGTGTTTTTTAGGCCTAAAGATCGGGCAGAGGAGAGTGATGCTGCTAGGGAAAAATTCTTTGTTCCGGAATCTGATCATTTGACACTGCTTAATGTTTACCAGCAATGGAAAGCTAATCAATACCGGGGAGATTGGTGTAATGACCATTTTCTCCATGTTAAAGGGTTACGGAAGGCTAGGGAGGTGAGATCTCAACTACTTGATATTCTCAAAACACTCAAAATCCCACTCACATCATGCGGCCCTGATTGGGACATTGTGAGGAAAGCCATATGTTCTGCATACTTCCACAATGCTGCAAGGCTTAAGGGGGTTGGGGAGTATGTTAATTGCAGGAATGGAATGCCATGCCACTTGCACCCCAGCAGTGCTCTGTATGGTTTGGGTTACACTCCAGATTATGTGGTGTATCACGAGTTGATCTTGACGACAAAGGAATACATGCAGTGTGCAACAGCTGTGGAACCCCAGTGGTTGGCTGAACTTGGACCCATGTTTTTTTCAGTGAAGGAGTCAGATACATCAATGTTGGAGCATAAGAAGAAACAGAAGGAAGAGAAAACAGCCATGGAGGAGGAAATGGAGAATTTGAGGAAGGTCCAAGCAGAGGCGGAGAGAGAGAGGAAGGAGAAGGATAGGGAGAAGAGGGCCAAGCAGCAACAACAAGTCTCCATGCCGGGGTTGCGGCAAGGCTCTTCCACTTATCTTAGACCCAAGAAGCTTGGTTTGTAAAGGTAATTAATGTTGTACATTATAGTTGAATAATTTTTATTGGTAGAGTAATTGTTCTGTTGATTTATTTCACTTTCAAAAGAATATTCCATCAGGCGAGTGTACAGTACGCGGATAAAGGAATGGGACAATATGCTATATTGACCTTTGTTGTTTAGACCTTGTGTGTCTGTAATTCTGTATTCCTGGAAATGAGAAGATGATCGAGACACTGATTACAACTTGAACTTATTAAACTGAAGACGATTTTGCGATAATTCATGAAAACTGCAGGTAGCTCAAAACTCAAAAACTTTTTGAACTTATTTTACGCGAATGAGAAGTTAGAATCATACTGTGCCGAATTGATGCTTACTTTCCTCCCTCTTTGAACCGCGGTAGGCATTACAGGAAAAACCATGATGGGAAGGATTGCCTTCTCCATCAGATCCCTGCCAAGTCAGAAGCCAGCTTGGAAGGGGTGGGGTTCTTAAGAATAAAAGATATAAAGCGCTACTGGAGTAGAGGTTATGCTAGTTTTGTGATTGTTGTAGGTTTAAAAGGTCACTAAGACAGGGTGGTTCTATAAGAAAAGGTTGGTTCCGTGGGTGGTATGCCTAAGGATGTGTTTGCATAATGTTTTTGTAAATCGATTATTTGTTGAGAGAATGAAAATGTAGAGAAAAAGTAAAGAAGAAAATTAATTTGTTCCTCTTCATCTTTTAGCTCTATAGATGTTTGGATTTGGGAATCTTAGGGTTCTATGACAATTGAGACTTCAACTTTATGTTGATCTGTATAAAAACTCATTTCATGCAATTTTTCTGATGGGTAAGTACTAAGCATGCATATGATACCAAGTGATAACTTCCAACTAGTATCATACATAATAATGGGTTGCTTTATTAAAATTTAATCAAACATTTTGGATGTATAAAAGTAACAAAATAAAAATTTAAAATATAACATAAAATAAATTTGAATGTTTATGGTCTCGATTTAAAGAGATTCACCTAAGACCCTTGAAATTGTCGAGGTCTCGATTTAAAGAGATCTCACCTAAGATCCTTGAAATTGTCAAGCCGCCCAGTCATGATTACCTCCTTTTTTTCGTTTCTTTTTTGATGTTTTGTTAATTCCGTATGATGTTAACAAAGTCAAAATCCTTGTTTTGTTGTATTTGTTTTGTTTTATTGTATATATTTCAAGGTGATAATCATCAAACCAAAATATCAAGTGCCTCTATAAAATGTATTTGCTACAGGAGATTCCATGTTCTCAAAATACCCATGTTCTTGCGGACCCTATCCTGTGCCCTGTCCTCTCCGCAGGATGTAGTGTCTCTCTAATTAAGAATCAATTAGTTGGCCATATCGTATTCGTGCGAGGATAGGGCTTTTAGAATTTGAATGGTCTCAAATGCAGAAGATTTTGCTTTTATTTCTTTCAATTTTGAATGGGCTAGTTGGGAGGAAGAGCATAGAATTATTGTAGCAATTGAAGCATCTTGTGCGAGTTCAATCATGTAGAAGATGATAATCGAAACAAGCTATAAAACAGAGAAGACTTTAAATCCTAGGAAGCAAAAGGAAGACAAAGCAAACATTTTTGCCGTAGCTTCCACATCAGGGGGCGACGACTTCAATATCTATGATTTTTCAGCACAAATCCCCACAAAAACGATGGGCAGAAGGATGATGGAATTTGCCATAATGATAATGATATAAATCGTTAGGTGGAACTTATAGTTGAAAACGGTACGTCACTATGATTATGCACAATAATAAATTGTTGATTGAGTCTATGAGTCGGTTCTCCGAAGCTCAAACAACAAAACAACAATTCATCCGTTCGTGTACTTACATATGTTGCCTTAAGATCCTAGGGGCTTTTGGCCTAATGATATAAGTTTTTGCATTTCCAAATTAAACTTGATGAGTTCATGCCTTATCAAAGCTTGTGTTTGCGTTAGTTTATTTTTGAAGCTTTTGGCTTAAAAGAAAAAAAAAAGTCAATTAGTTTGGTTTATTAGGCTTTTTTAAACTTTTTTTTTTCACTTTTTTTATATGATTTGATATTTAATTTTTTATAAAAAAGTCAAAATGTCTAAAAATTACTAAAAAAAGCTAGTCCAAACACATGTTAAGTGCAAGGTGGAGAGTGAGTGTATATGTTTTTACCAATCGGAGAAAAATAAAAAAGAAATTTGTCATTGGATAGAACTTAATCTTCAAAATCCAATTAAAAAAAAAGTCACCACCTGTACATACAGCCTCATTAGAACTTTAAGAGACTAGCATATCAGAAGTCACTATCCAGAAAACAAAAAAAAACCACTCTGAATGTTCCTCAACAATACAGAAGAATGTGTTGTGCATTAACTTCTCATGAATATAAGATTACATTGTTGCAGGGGGAAGAGATTTGAGATCTCCACATGGTTCAAAATTTCTGGGCAGTTGAAGATGTAAATGTGCAGCGAGAGAGTCACATTTTGGTTACAACTACTCCCACATCGAAAAAGGATAAAGAAAGAGGGGTGCCAAGTGGAGTTTAAAAGAGGCAACCCATTTGCTTAGAAAGCATACCTTTCTCGGCCTTTTGGCTAAGATCAAGTGTAGTATCTGTTCTTATCAGTTTAATATCTGATACGTGGGCCATCGGCTCACATGATATTAAATTAATTTTTTTAGGGGAAGGGTCCACCACAGTAGCTTGCTGCTGGGGCTCTTGAGCGTCGCCGGGGCGTTGCACTACAGCCCTGGCCTGGCGCACCCCACCAATACTAGTTCAATTTTTTGTGCATTTTCTACTCCGATCGTTGTCTTATGTAGTGGTCCCGTTTGGGTTACTCCATGCTTATTGGATTATTTGTCTGTTAGTAAAAATGTCAGTTCTTTGTTTAATTTATTTTAGTTTTATTTGATTATATTTATTTATTTATTTATTTGGCTGAACAAATTTATTTATTTTTTTGATTTATAAGTTTATTTATTTATTTATTTAGTAATCAAATGAGTTTATTTATTTATTTTTTAGCACTAATAAGAAAATAAGTAAGGCTATTCAAACGGGCATTGTTAATATTTTTATATGAAAAATGTTAATTACTACTCAATGAGTAGTGATTAAGGGATATATAATGTATAAATATTTATAAAAGTATATTGATATTTATGAAAGTGATAGGCTTTATATATATTGATATTAGAAAAATTTTGTTTTCATTAGGGTTAGCATTAGTCTTTTTATATATGTATTATTATTAATGTTAATTTAAATTTATTTATTTATTTATTGTTATTATTATTTTATGGTTTTTAGCTTGAGTGACAGATAATTATAATTTTAAAATTTTATAATATTTAACCTACTAATTTGCGATTAGGAAAATGTTGTGGGTTAGTTTTTTACTTTAAAAATAACTTTTCTTTGTAACTTTTCTATTATTAAATTATTTATTAGGGTTACACAATTTATGTTGTTGATGTTTGGTTCCTTGGACTATTTGCTTTAATGTGTACTGAATTTTCTCTAATATCAATAGATTTGCAATCTTAATTTGGAACGTCTCCAACTTCAACTAGAATCGTTTTTTTGGGTAATTTTAATGAAATCCAAAGCGATATATATGTATTTTTAAAAGTCTTTCTCCATTTGATACTTGAAAATCAAACGAAAATAAGGGGAAAAAGAAAAAAAGATGACAAACAAAAAACAAAAACTTCCCCCCCTTTTTTTTTTTACTGCAATAGACTTCAGATCCAACAACTAAATTTATTAGTTACATTTATTTTTATGTTAGGTCAAAAGTTCAAATTAAGTTGTTTTGTTAATGTTAAACATGCTAATTACTATCTACTAAATGTGTAAGATAATGTGCAAGAAGCATTTTTTAAAGGATTAATTGAGTTTTAGTCTCGTTTTTTAGGAATATAAGAGTTTTAGTCTCACTATTTTTTTTATATTAGATTTAGTTTTTTTTTTAAATTTTTATTATATTCGGGACCATTATGCTATTTTCAATAGTTGGGATTGTTTGTATTTAAATTCCTTGATTGTAGAAATTAATTATCTCATTTATTTATATTTATGTCTTTTCTAGCCGGTATTAATGATTGTATTTGAATTATTTGATTGTAGGAATTCATTATCCCATTTAACCAGTATAATCTTCTCAACCGATGCTATCTTTTGCTTAGAATCCCTGTTTGTAGGATGCACTTACTTGATATGTTATTGAGTTATATGAGATATATTTTACTTCTCTTTTTTGTAGGTGGAAGTTACTAAAATTTTTAGTCTCTAAATAGATCATTTTCATAAGCAGAGATTATATTTCACTGTACATTAATGAGGCTGAACAGAGCATTTTATGTACAGTGATAATATATCTAAAAATTTCTTATGTGGCACACGATTTAATTGGGAACTGATATTTGAATAAATTTTCTGAATTGTGAGGGATTTGAATACAATTTCAGAATTCGTCTTAATAGTTTTGTGTGCTGAAAATATTTTACACGGTTTGAATTTGAAGGCTCTCCCAATTTTTATTGGCATGCATATAGTGTTTTGGATTGTTTTGATCTTACTTTTTGTTATGAAAAATGTTAATATCATCAAATTTTCAATACTTTATTTCGATTAATGGAAATAAATATCAATTTCTCGAATGATTTAATATGTATGTATTCAAGGTAGTTCATATTTGTTCTTTTTAAAACTTTTTATGTTTTGTGATTTTGCGTATTCAATATAGTTTGTGTTATATTTTTGAAAATTTTATTTTATATTTGATTTTGCACGTTTGTAAATGAGAAAATAGTAGAGTGAATATGGTGAAGCGTTGATGAGATTTATAGAAAAAATTACTCTGATACATTTATCAGTTGATACAACATTTCGATTTTTATAATTAATCTTCAAATGATACATTTATCAGTTAATATAACAGTTCGATTTCTAGAATTAAAATTGAAATGATACATTTATCATATCAGTTAATACAACAGTTCGATTTCCAGAATTAAAATTGGAATGATGGATTTATTAGTTGACACAACAAATTAATTTTCTAAAATAAAATTCAAATAATACATTTATCAGTTGACGCAACAGTTTGATTTTCAGAATTAAATTTCAAATGATACATTTATCAGTTGACGCAACAGTAAAATTTTATAATTAGAAGTAAACTGATAAATGTATCAGTTGTAACAACAGTGCAAATTATGGAATTCGAATTCAACTTGTAAATTTATCAGTTATAATGAATTTTTATTTTTTCGAAAGTATATTTTAGTATCTTTTATACATTTTAGTATGACTCTAATTGCTGTTAATATTTTTATTAATTGTATGTCATCTTTTGTAGTTGTCTACGATGAGAAAGTTGTGGTGATTATGACGCAAGATTTTGGAGAGATTTTGGGAGAGATTTTTGAAAAAATTTAGAAGAGATTTATGAGATAGAATTTTTGATTCCCGATTAGGAATGAATTTTGTCAAAAAAATATCTAAAGATATAATTTAAAAGTATTTTAGAAAATTAAAATTGAGACGGGACTAATCATAATAAAAATAATTGAATGGGACTAAAACTAATTTTACTATCAAAAGGAGGACTTAACTCTAAATTTTCTTTTTCTAAATTTATCTTTTTTAATATTGTGTTATTTACGAGTCGTTTAAATAAAAGTGTTTAGCAAAATCACAGCAGCTTTTAATTTTCTACTACTCATGTTAGTTATAAGTTATAAATTTTTTCAAACACTCATAATTTCTACTACAATTTATAATTATTTTTTTTATTTTCTATTTTAACTATAAGTTATAATATTTAACTAACACTCACAATTTTTACTACAAATTATAATTTATAAACTATTAATTTTAACAATGCAAAACACCACCCAATAAAACTAGGCACTAATCTTATCTTTACTTTTCAGTGAAAACATTAATTCTCGTACCATAAACCCACGCTGTCAAAACTGTTTCCCCTTATATTTAAGTGAACAAAAAGGTCACAATGAAAATGATAAAAATAAAAAGTTGGCATTGGGTGAATAAATTTAAAGAAATTTCTACTCTTTTTTTTAAAGTCTTAATTATATGTTATTCTCCTTGTTTTCAAACAAGGAAATACGAAATTCTCAATGCTCCCCAAAAATGTTATTATATAACATTAATTACGTGATACCATCGATAAATAAAAATGTTCAATACATGCTAAATTATCATTTCTTTCACATACCCAATAAAAATAAATTAATATTGTCTCACCCAGATGTTTTTCACCACATCATTAAATAAAAGTACTACATAAATAATATCACAGTATTTCATAAGAATAATTAAGTCATCGATACGGAGGGCATCCATAAAAACTAAATAGCTGAGAGCAGTTCTACAAACTCAAAATGATGACCCCAAATTCACAATAAACGGTTTAAATACCCAGTAAGTATGGCCCACAACACAGTTAAATATATGCCATACAATTCAAATTCTGGATACTTTGTAAGATTAGAATTCTCATATTGACCAGTTGATAATGCATACAACAGAATTCTCATATTGACCAGTTGGGAAACCACCCACAACCAGAAAACAAACAGAAACAGAATTCTCACATTAAAGTTAAAAACCTTTGAAGATTAACTCGTGCAGACGGATCTAAAAAGCAGTTGATAATTCGTAAAACAAAGCAATTGACCAGCAATGAGATTCTAAAATGACACTGAAAAAACACTCAAACAGAAGCAGAGTTCATGCCTTGATTGTGACACTGCACAAGCACAAACCAGATGGCTTGATCTGAGAAGTCTGCCACTCTGAACCTGGAGCCGCATTCGGGTCATACAAGAGGGTGTGATAACCCGGATCCTTCTGTAGCGAGAACAGTAAAAGTTTCTCATTCAGTATCCCAAATCGGAACCCGATTCTTGAGCTCCCAGTAACAGGAACGGGTACCATTTTCCACGTGTCGTCCTCCGGGTTGAAAATAGCTAGTTTCCGCTGATTCTTCCACTCCATGCAAAAGAGCTTCTTTCCCAGAACAGCATGTGCAGTTACCATCACACAACCGTTCTTCATCTCGCACCAAGCATGCCTCGGGGGGTTATACACGTCAACGTATCTCGAGTTCCCAATCGTAAAACTTGACCTCCCACCCATCACATAAAGCTTTCCTTCGAATCCACATGCAAAGCAGCCCCACCTTGGGCGGCGAAGACTTTCAATTAAGGTCCACTCATCATCCTCAGGGTTGTACATCTCAGCACTAGAGAGAGACTCCCCATCCATCCCATAGCCTCCAACTGCATAAACAGTGCCGTTGACTTCTGCACAAGCAAAATCATAGCGAGCCACATTCATGTTTGCCAACTTGCTCCACCTGCAGTTAATATGCATTATGTTACAAAACTATCACAACAAAATGATGAAAAGTAGGTTCTTACATGGTTCACTTTATTTATTTATTTTTCTATTTTATTGCACACAAGAACGACGTTACATATCAAAATACAAGATCAGAAGAATATGCATTGTCTACACAAACTAAATCAAGATTTTAGGTACCATCGAGATGCAGAACCATGGTTTACTCTATAGGACTAAAAGCAGGAATCAGAAACAATGATAATGAGTAGACTAAGACACCATTCCGAAAGGGTGTTTTTGTATATGGATGGGCACAATTAATGACATTTGACAATCCCTAACAGTAAGTCATGAAAATAAATTTCTTCATACTTCATCTTATGATTGGAAGTTTGTGAATCTATCCAATAGAGCTGCTAAATGAAAGACACAAAACCAGCAACAATCATAGAATAGTGGCGCAAGATGGTTCAGCATTGTCCAGAAGCCATGAAGTAACCAAAAAGGGAAAAAAGAAGGGTGGGTTAGTGTGGAGGGGGAGGCCAAGTCTGAACCGAGTTAACTTTGATCAAACTCGTAGGGGCCTAATTATAGGGTTAAGCTAAACTCCTATCTAAACCAACTTTAAGGAGTGCTGGTTTGCGCTGGCTGAATGGACAGTTAGTTATTGACACTAGCATAAGTCGCTTAACCAGTTAGGTGTTTGGACCATCCAGTTCTGCTGTAATTTTCACAAAACTTCCAATTACGAGTTCATTAAATAAAAGTTCCCAGTTGATAGCTTCCACACAATCTGTAGGAACTAAGAACACTCCCAAAAATAAACTTCAAAAGATTGAAGATTTAGGCCTCATTTGGCTTGTGGCTTAAAGCCACCTTTTAATCTTCTCATATAAAATCCCAAAAAAGTCAGTGGTCAAAAACCATCTGTTTTTTTTCCCGTGCACTGAGTCTACTGACAGATTAAAACCACTTTTTAACCAAATGGTTTTTTTTTTTTTTTGCTTATTTGACTTAGAGCTTGAAAAACAAAAGAGGGGAAGAAAAATAGCAAACAATATAATCAAACAATATCGGACCCTAGAAAATATAACAAAGTTAAGAATAGTAAAAAGACAGGAAAAACAAGAGGGGAAGAAAAATAGCAACTAGAAACAAACCTGTTGAGGCAAGAATCATACTGGTAAACATCTGCAGAGGCGGACCCAGTTTCATCTATCATTGTGTGGCCAGCTATGACAAGAAGCTTTTCATTGAGAACTACGACCCCAAAACCAGCCTTGACAGGACCGGGCATTGGTGGGAGGATACGGTGTCTTTGTCCCAGGCAATCCAAGACCTCCCAGTGGCTCCCCTTCCCTTTGCCATCCATGGTGAGGACATAGAGCCATTCCTCAAGCATGCCAGCTGTTTTCCGGATAGTGATGAATTCTTTACTTTGCATAAATGACCTCCAACGCTTGCAGACACCACCCATTGCTGGGAAGTTGGAACGAGGGACAAGAGCAAGGCAATACTTGGACACATCGTCTGGCAGACCAGGTAAGATGGGGATGTGAAAATCATCAGTGGTCGGAGAAGTTAAAAGAGAAGTGCTTTTCGAATGACACATATTTGAACCAGTAAGCCTCTTCTTTCCAAAAATAAGACCAGACATTTTCTAGATTTTAGAGCAACACAAATGATGATCGATTGATGCAACTCCCATGGTTGATCAAATAATTTCCTTTAAGGAAAAACCAAGGCCAGCATTTGACTACTGAAATTCATGATATCCTTCACTTATGGGGATTTTACGAGACCAAGCCATGAAAGACGTTGCGTAACGGATCACTTCGGCTGTAAATGCATCTGACTTTCTATGTCCTGTCCAATCAGATTCAAATTCCATGCCAGTCGTTCTGCTCGTTGGTTGATATTTCTTAGCAGTTCTACCCAAAGTAATGCCACTGCAGATTTTCCTTGAACTGTTCCTTCCCCCGCACATTGCCCAGTTGTCTACATACAACATTTTAAAGTTACAGGAACACTTTATGTGAAATCAAGACATGAAATAACAAAAACTAATTATCCGAATCAGAGACATGAAAAGGATGAGAAAAATTACCAGCCAAAGCCATAGAACATGACAATTAGCCTGCTGTAGCTTCCATTTTGTCGTAGTGCATAACCACCCTCCACACAAAGTTAACTCAGCTAATTCCTAAGTTGATTATAAAAGCATGTAAAAACAAAATTTATTGTCCTGAAAAAACAAAAAAAGAACAGGAACTTTATAATTAACTCAATACTCGCAATAGGTGGGGAAAAAAAAAGAAAGTAAGTTATTCTCACTATATGTTTCCAAATTCTGGTTCGCAGTTGCCTTAGTTCAACATGATGATGAGCAATGTGCTTGTTATATTATGAGCAATGCACAAACAAGTGCAAATAACCATCAAAATCTAGTACAGTAAGGAAAGAGTAATCATGCATAAGTGATATGCCCATAGAATGAATATTAATCAATTTGAAGGTCCAAACAATCCCATGTGAGATATATATATACACACACTGACACACACACACTGTAGTGTAAGGTAATTTCGCTGTGATTTTTAATTCTTATCACAGTGAAACCCCGTAACAGCCGTAGACCAATCCTAATCGTATGAACCACGTAAATTCTGTGCTTGTTCAATCTTTTTTCATTCGTCTCTCCTAGATCCTACGTAGGGTTTGACAAACCCAACTGCCGACGGGCTGAAGTCAAGTTCACCTACCCCCAACCCCCCTCTTCCAAGAACAAAAAAAGGAAGACCAGAAAAGGGAATGAAAACAAGCAAATGAAATATAGATATACTCCGCTACAATGTAATAATCAGAATCACAAAAACGAGAAATAAAAACACAAGACCAAAAGAGATGAGTAACTCATTGGAGCTCAGAATACAAATTTTACTCGCCGGTTAAAGAACAAACATATTAAATCTGAAGTCACAGGCCAGGCTGGGAATTACAAATCAGGAACTTAAATCAAAATCAATTGGATTCTCGTGGATTAATTAACTCGAAAACAAACGATTACAAGGCAAAACGACAAGATCAGAAAACGAGAAGTGTTGATTGATTAACCGTGAGATTCAAATTTAAATTGACGACTAAAAAAAACCCCCATTAAATCCCAGAGAAGGAATTTTTTTTCTCAAAAGTCGAAATCTCAGCATCAAAAGAACAATTTCTTTCCCACAAAAAAATTACTCGGGGCTGCTTTGCATCGAGACAAACAAAGACGGCACTAATTTACCAGAGTGAGAGTTATCTTTGTGCGTAATAAAACCGCCAAGATCTACACCAAAGTGGAAAATCAAAATCTTCAAAATTCCCCAATATATAGCCATACACTGATCTGATTGCGGTGAGGAAAAATAATAAAACATCAATATGTTACCTTTACGCAAAAGAAGATCAAATTCACAATGAACAGTTGGAAATGGCCGTGGATCTCACCTCAGAGTCCGAAAACAAAGCTATAAATAAGAGAAGAACGAAACTTCAAGTTACCTGAGAAATGGTAAATCTGACAGTGCATGAATAGAGCTTATACAAATATATTGATTAGGGTACAGACGGAACTTATACAAATAGAGAGAGAGAGAGAGAGAGAGAGAGAGAGAGAGTTGTTTTGATGAGGCCATACCTTACGTAGAAGGTAACTCCCGGGTTTGGATAAGATCTCACACCCGCTGCTTTACTGATTTATTTTAGGAAGAACTATTATGGGGTCTTATTTAGGAGATTTATTCAGGGATAAATTTTAATTATTTTTAGTTATTTTATGAAGTTATTTTTTAAATATATAATTACTTTAAACAAATATACATCACTACATTATATATAGATATAGATATAGATATAGATATTATCTTTTCTTTTTTCAAATGAAAATTTCAATACTAAAATAGGCAACGGTTTTAATATCAAATGAAAACCAATCTGTTCAGTGATCTAACATGAACTGGTTGCAGGAAATGAAACATTTGCCTAAAGAAGACAATTCATTCTAAGGAAATTAGGCCTTTTAGAATAATAAGAAATGTTGTATAAAATGATACCCCTTTTGTGTGAAATGAGACATCTATGCAATGAGACATTTTTAGTTAAATATCTCATTTTTTGTAAAAATATTTTTTAATTACACATAAAAAAATATCTTATTTCTACACAAATGATAGATTTCCAATTACACAAAAAAAAATATCTCATTTTTTTTTCTAAAAATGAGAAATTTTTAGTTAAATATAAAAAATATCTCATTTCTGCATAAATAAAATAGTTTCAATTAAACATATGAAGCGTCTTATTTACTACACAAATGATTAGTTAGCAGTTATACACAAAAAAAAATATCTTATTTGATATTTTAGTTGCATTTTTTTATTAGTAGATAGCGGACGAGTCGTAATCGCTATGCCAAAAATATTGAAATGAAAGTTTTTGAAAATTTTGTTGGTTCTCTCATGATTTTGATACGACAATGTTTTCTTTTATTTCGAATACTCAATTCATAGGTTTGTAAATAAGAATGGCAACGAGGTCGAGGTGGGGTCAGAGATGAGTTCTCTTATCCTTATTTTTTATTTAATCAGGGCAAAAATAAAAAAAATATTCAAAAAATAGCAAGAAACCAAGTGGGGCGGGGATTTTTCGGGAATATTTTTCAAGGTTTAATATAGATATGTTAATAAGAGTTATAGATAATATAATAAATAAAAAATAGTAATTAATAAATCAATAAAACTAATAATACAAAATATAATAAATAGAAAACAGACTTAGATATAAATATAATATTTTAATATTTTAGATTTATTATGTTTAAAAAATATATATTTTATACATGTATTCATATTTAAAAATATTTACTTTATGCAATTAGGGGCGGGCAGAAAAAGTAAATACCGTTCACATTCTGTTTGTTATTAGGGGTGAAAAAACTTGTAAATAACGGGACAAGAACATGCTAAGACGGGACAAGACGAAAAAATTGTCATTCCTACTTGTAAATAGTTCATTAAGAGTAGTTTTGGTATAATAATAAGTCATACAACTTAGCAAAACAATAGGTATGAGTTGGGATTTATCCTCAAACAAGTAAGTATCTTAAATGAGGCCAATGCTCAAGTTCCTTTTATTTTATTTTACTGTGATTATTAAGAATTTGTATTTTTTATTAAAAATAGTTTTTAAGCTATAATGTTTGGTATTTTTAAAATGCTCACTGTTTTTTTAATTTTTTAAGAATTTGTATGTTTGGTATTTATCCTTAAACATATTACTTTTTTGAATAAAATAATTATAATACATTCCATTAATAAGTTAACTATATTCTCAATAATAAAAAAATCGTGCTAATATACTAAAAACTAGTAATAACAATTTTAATAATAAAACTATTAAACAAATATTTTCGATCACACAGTTATAAATATTGAATCAACTTAATTTATTTTGATGGATAACAAACTTAATAAGTCCTATATAATGAACAAATTCGATCATAAAAACATATTCATAAACCAACCCTATGAGTCGAACAACTCCTCGTGTTGTGCTGCTGTGTAGAACACAAACCCCACTTCCTTGGCTATGCTGACAACTACATTTTTGGGGTCCACGTATGTTTGTTTAGGAAAGAATATAGTGTTTAGAAAATTGGTACGATTTTTTTTTATTTTATGAGTAAAGTTAATTTTTTATATAAATGTATTATAAGGTTGATTTTTTATATAAATATATTATAATAATTTAGATAAATTATACATACACTTATTGTATTTAAAAGTAATAATATTAGTACTCTCTCTATTATTTGAAATATTACTGTACTATTTTATATTTTTATTTTGTGTAATATTTCGATTCATTCATTAGTTTTGATTAACTGAGCAAACGAAAAATGACAGCAATGGTATATCTCTCAAATGATATGCTATGCATGAGAAACGGGAATGGATCTTAGGGTAATTTGATTGCCAAATAGTTGGGGTATGAAAATTTGAGGGAGGGGACTACAAAAGGAGGGAGATGTACTATTTGTTTTTAATTTTTTTAATTTTGTTATGATCCTCTAATAAAATGAGGGTTAAAAATTTAAAGTGGGTATCATAATTAACTTAGAATGTGACCCACAACCTCTAAATTTAAACTTTCACCCCACATTTCACTTTCGAGATAATATTTAATTTGGATATAAATATAAATACAAAAAAAATATTTACTTTATTAAAATAAGATCTAAATACAAATAAAATTAAATACCAATCTATAATAAGAATTTTCTATAAAGGTGGAACAAAGTTAAATATGAATATAGTACGATATAAAATTACATAATTACATAGAAAACACATGTTCCAAGCAACAAAATTTTTTTTTTATATCCATTGTTATTGTTGCTAGTTTAAATATGCAATAAAACTTTCTTTATTTAAACGAACTCAAAATATATTATTGAGAAGCAATTCCGTAATTAAACTTTTATGAATCTATTTTTGCTCTTTCATTTCAAGTAAAACTTCTTGAAGTATAACTAATGGAGGAAGAGCAAGATTAAACAATCCACCATTTTTATTTTATTTTTTTCACAATTAAAAAGTTTCAGATCCAATTGATGGGATATACAAAAAATTACCATATATTTGAAATTACTCATATTTGGAACTATTTAAAACATGAGTTATTGTTATATAACATTATTGTCTACTTTATTTACAATATATACAAACCCAAATCATGACGCGGTTTCATTTAGTTCATTAGAATACAAACTTAAATGCAAATTAGATTTAATATATTAGAAAAAGAAAAAGTTAAATATAAAAAGCTACACACAAGCCAATAATAAAAACATATGATAAGAACTAAACAAATTTAAAGATGAATAAAAACTAAAAAATTCAATTCAGTTTAAATTAAATTTAAAGAATAAATACAATTAACATTAAATTATAATTAGATCATTAGAAAAATCATAGTTCACAATGCAAAATCAATTATTTTAAGTAATAAGTTTATATAAAAAACTTCAATACAAATAAAAAACACAAGCAAATAATAAAACTTAAAATAAGAACTTAACAAAATGAATAGAAACTAAAATAATTAAATTTAGTTTAAATTAGATTTTAAGATTTAATAAAAATTAAAATATATAAGAATTAAACCATTAAAAACTATATGGTTTTTTATCACATGATGTTTTATTTTTGAATACATGTTATTTGTAGTTTGAGTAAGATATTTATATTCATTTATTGTTTATGCTCAAATATATCTTTTGCAATTTGAGAATATATATATTTTTATTTATTTTGTTGTATTTAAATAATTAATATACATGTCAACCCTTGGGTAATTTGGTTATTTTAATTCATCATTGTTTCTCGCGCATAGCAAATCATTTGAGAGATATACCATTGTTGTCATTTTTCGTTTGCTCAGTTAACACAAACTAACAGATAGACCTACGTGTTACACAAAATGAAAATATAAGAGAATGGAGTAGTATTTCAGATAATAGAGAGGTGCCAGTATTATTACCCTTAAATACAAGGAATGTATTTGTAATTTACCCTAATAATTTTATTTGAAAAAAAATTGGAGTACTTGGGATATGTATTTACTTTTTTCATTGAATTAAGAAATGAAAAAAAAAGTTAATTAACTCTTTCTGAAAATCAAACAGTGTTGCTTAAAAATTGATTTTTTTACAAAAAAAATAGCCCAAACATGCCCTAAATAAGAGGAAGATGAATTAATTTTAAATTTTGAATAAAAGATGAGATCATATTCAATGGTATAGGTATTGAGAGATATGTAATATTATGGAGAACGTGGTTTTGTATACCGCACCATTTTGGAAGAAAATATCCTAATAAATGTTATGTTCCCAACCTTATAAGAAAAATTAATATAAAATATAAAAAAATAAAAATGAGAGAAAAAAAAATACTGAGACCCACATGTTTTTCAACTTATATCGAGTCAAAAGTTCATATTCCCTCATCATAAACTCTAAACAAACAGGAATTGGGGATTGTTTTATCCTTGATGGGATTAGATAAAATTGGAGGCATATAATAGAGATAATTAGTTTAAAGTTCATTTATTAGATCTTGTAGTGCATTTAATTCATTTTAATTTTTTTTTAAATTTTTAGGTTTATTGTTTTAAAAGTTTTATGAGGTAAGGTCTTTTAATTTAATATTAAACAGTTGATAACAATTTTTTGATGATAATTTTTCGACACTGTTGGCAATTCTTTTTCGATGATGACATCTGATGATTTTTTGTGATTCTTTTGGCGATCTACAAAATGGATAAATTTTATTATTCGATCTAACATCAGCTTTATAGAATAAATAAAGTCCATTGTTAGTTGTATTCAAACAGTAAAATTTATCTATATGTGCTCCGACATCAGTGGCACAAAATGAACACACTTTACTATTAGTTGTATTCAAATAATAAATTTTATTTTTATTTATAAAATAATATTATATCTACCGTTATCACCCCATTTGCTACCACAACCACACAAAATAGTAAATGCTTTACTTTTTTATGATTAAACTGTTAACATTATATATAGTTTAAGGCTCATATATTTTGTTTTCAGTTCAAGTTTGGTTATTGTGGATAAAAAAAATAGGATAAGTGCTTGTTTGTTATTTAGAATGTGAGTGGATATGATAGAAGAAATAGGTAATATTGTGAACTTCACTTTTTTTTTTAAATACTAAGAGAGATTATAGGATTGAATATGTAATCAAATCAAATCAAATTAAATTAAATCTTTATCCCAATTAAAATTTTGATTCACGTTTGATTAGGATGAGATTAATAATAAAATTAGAATTTTAGAATTATTTTTAACTATTAAATAAAATTAGATAATAATTTGGAGTCTAATATTAATAATACCAATAGAACTTGATATTATTAATACCGTAAATAAGAGATTAATAATTCTCCATTCATGAAATAACTAATGATAATGAGAAATTATTTATCTTACGAGACAAACTGAAATTATAAGACCCAATACTTTTTAATCCAATATGATACTCTCCTTGTTCGTTGATCATTAAATAAAAAATAATAATTCAAAATGTAATTATAATTACACTAATGAGTCTAATATTATTAATAACACAAAGGACATAATTAACAATTTTTCAATCATCGAACTATTTACCGAGTTTTCCATTACAAATGCGAGATTAAACATGCGAAAAACAAAGGGTTTGTTTGGAGTAGTTTTTAAGTTGATTTTTTTTTTGTAAAAAAAGTCTGCTTAAAAGTTGCATTGTTTGATTTTAAAAAAAAATTAACTTTTTTTCACCTCTTAATTAAAAAAAAAGTACAATACATATTTCCAACACTATAACTTTTTTCAAATAAAAATACTATCACTTTCTTACGTAAAAAAGTCCATTTTACTTACAAAAAAAATCGTGCAAATATCTCAAATACAACATAAAAGTTAAAAATAAAGGCATTTTAGATATTTCATTAAAAAGCAAAAAACTACTATAAAAAAATTATTCCAAACCATCTACTTCAATTTGTCAAAACAAACAAGGCCTTGGGTGGTTGTGGAGTCACATCAAAATTGATGGCAGATGGGTCATTTCTCATTTGTTCATGGTTGAAAATTGAATTGAGGAAAAGTGCACGCCTTATCGGTAAAGAGAAAAACACCATCCTATAAATGCTTCATTGCTATAGCTTAAGTCATATTTGGACTAATGTAGAAAGCTGTAAGCCTTATCCGTTAAGAGAGAAATACCTCAACTATAGCTTAGGCCATGTTTGGATTATTTAAAAAGTTATCTTTTTTTTTTTGAAGTTATATATTTTAGTTTTTCTAAAAAAATTAACTACTTTTTTTTTACGGTTTTTTGAAGAATCAAACACACTAACTTTTATTTTAATAAAATAATTATAATATTCTTAATTAAAAAATTAACTCTACTATCAACAATAAAATTTAGTTAAACATCCAAACAGGGGGATTAAAGAAGACCAAAGATTGAATTGTGGATGAGGCCAAGAATGATAATGGGATGATATTTTTTGTGAGTTTTATTTAATCTGTTTTTGCTTCTTCTCACTTGCCCCCACCCTTTCACCATATCTATATTCTATAATATAGGAAAGAGTCAATTGCTATACTATTTATTTAATGGATTATTTTTTTATATTTTATTTTTATCCTTTTTTCTTTCTTTCATATTGGAATGGATTTTATTTGGATATTTTCTTTTGAATCTTTAAATTCAAACTCATTTTTTGTTAAAAATTGCTTTTTATTATTTATTTCATTAGTTATTGTTTGTCATTTAGTTTTTTTTTCTTCTAAATATTTTTGCCTTTTTTTTGTGTGTCAAGTTAGCTTAGACTTCCCAACAATAATAATAATAAAAATCATCTTTTAGTAGTGAAAATCTTGACCGAAACATGATCACATTAAATGGAGACGCGATTCTACTATTTAGAGGTGTTAAAAAAAAACATTAAAATCATTAGGTTGGTGTGCATATATCCAAACCATATGGTATAGTTTGATTTTTTTTTTTTGAACGATTTAGTTCTGATTTTAAATAATTATGAACTATTTTTTATAGTTCGGTTCATGAATTAAGTTTTAAAAATCTTATGAAATCGAACCAATCTTTTATCTATTAATATTATGAGATAATTACATTTATCTCCCATGAGATTTAAACTTATTACAAGGATCTCCTATGTGGTTTTTGAAATTACATTAACCTTTCATGAGATTTAATTTTAACATCAATTGCACCCTAACTGTTAAAATTTTCATTGAAATTTAACGAAAATCGCCGCTTCTGCCCCAAAACTATCATTCTCACCCTAAAACCACCATTCAAACCGCATTTTTCTCTTAAAATCATTATTTTCACCCCAAAATTACTCTTCCCAAAATCACCATTTCGTTAAAATTTGGGGTGAGAATGGTGATTTTGGAAAAAAAGATGATTTGAATGGTGGTTTTGGGGTGGAAATAATGGTTTTAGGGTGGAATGGGCGATTTTCGTTAAATTTCAATGAAAATTTTAATAGTTTGGGTGCAATTGATGTTAAAATTAAATCTCATGGGAGGTTAGTATAATTTCAGAGACCACATGGGAGGTCCTTGTAATAAACTTAAACTTCATAGAGGTAAGTATAATTATCCATAATATTATTTATATTATATATTATATATAAAGAAAAAGCTTAGGATTACTATTTATTTTATTTTACACGTTTTCTTTTATAATGTTTTTAAATTTTTTTTCTCATAACATTATTATATTATATAATTCATAAACTATTCGTAATAAGTTAAAAAGTAATAAAGTATAATTCATAATTGATAGAAACAGAAATCTCTCTTTGTAAAAATATGAAACATGTGTTAAAATAAAATATAAAGCAAAATAATATAAATAAAAAATAAAAAATTAACCAAAAAAATAAACAATTAAATGTAAACTTTTTAAACATAAATTAAGCAAAAAATACTTATCATTAGAATCGCAGTCCAAATCGGAGCTGAACCGTTAATTATTAATTCAGTTCGATTCTATAATACATACGATTTTGTTTTAGTTCTTAAACTTTTTGAAACCGTACAAAACATATAGTTTGGTTCTTGGTTTAACTCAAAATTGATTCAAACCAAATCGTAAAAATCCCTACTACCACTTCAGTCTCTTCAGTTTCGATACAATACAAATTATACGTATCAATTGACTATATTAACTCACCCTTCAAACTTTATTTTAATTTTAATTTTTTTATTTATTTTTATTTTTTATTATTTTTAAAATAAGTTTTATTTAAACATCTTGTGTCGTTGTTGCCCTTAATATGTCATACTTTTCTATTAAAATATTTTTTATTATTATTTTATTCACACATTTTTTTAAAAAAAACATACAACGTGGATAACTTCGCTTTAATATTTTTGTTTCTTATTTTCATTACTTTCTAACTTTTTATTTATTTTGACTTGAATATTCTTAGGCTAAGAATTTTAAAAATATAATATTTTTACTAAATAATGAAAAAATCAATAAAAATAAAAATCAAATCAAATCAAATCAAATACATCATTCTTTATTGAGTATTTTTATAACAAAAATATTTTTTTCTGGACAAATAAAAAAAGTAAAACAATTGGACAAAATCAAGAAATTTTCAATAAAAATGAAAATTAATAAAGTATCTTTATCCTAAACAAAGTATGTATAAAAATTGATAGCTATAAATTATTTACAAATACAGTCTTTATTTTTAGGCTATAAACTATTTTCACTATTATAATGTGCAGTCAATATTTGTTTACTTACAAATAGTGTAAATTGCCATGTGAACCTATAAATAAATAATACTTATAACATTTATATTTATAAATAATTTTTTTAAAATTCATAACATTCATATATGATTTTTATATATAAACCCATATAACTAGCGCAAACAAATAAACTCAAGCAATCGTACAAATTGTGGCACTAATAAATTATTTTACCCTCAACTTGTTTCATGTAAAAGTCCAAAATTTACGAATAATCTAAGAAAAAAAATAGACGCATAAACACAAATGATTGATCAAAATACAGATGTGAGACAATCATGAGAATTCTTACTAGCAAGAGTTTACCGTATCTGTGCACGTAACACAACTCATAATCTAAACTCGTGGTTTATTATGATATTTTTGTATGTCTTTAAGGAAATAATTAAAATTGTTTCCTAAAAATTAAAGGCATCTTATGCTTGTTCTTTTTCTAGTTTTGAATGACCAATCAATTAATTGCAATTTTTCTAAATTTTGTTTGTCATATGCAATTTGCGTTTCATATTTTTATGTATAACTCACGTTATTTTAACTAGGTCTAGTATTTTTTTTATTTTTTTTTCTGAGTTTTACTATATATTGTGAATTGAAATTATTAGTTTTCTTTATGCAAATTGAGCTTGTGTTTAAGATAGTTTTAAAAATGTTTTGTTTTTATTTTCTTGGAGTTTTTTCTTTATTTTGGAAAAAACACTGGCCATCCCTGTTAATATTATTGGCATAACTCTATTATTAAAAGTAATAATTTTACCTTACTACCCTTTAAGATAGAAAAATAAAAATCAAAACTAAAATTCCATTCCCAACTAAACCTCCAACCCGACCCACCACCCCACATGTGCC
>JAOTRH010000024.1:850666-887318 GCA_034768845.1 Heliamphora exappendiculata | reverse complement strand
ACACACACACACACACACACCTCTTTTCCATTAGATCTCTAAATCCCCTTACCCCATGTTTGATTGATCGGTTAATAATGAGAAGAGATATAATTTTACTTGATAAATAATCTCATAGAATTAGTAATGAATGAATTATTAATACTATATTCTCTTAAGTATTGTATATCCCATATTTTGTGAGATTTGTTATCCAATAGATGCATATATAATCTTTTTACTATTTGTTGAATTTAAATAAAATATATATAATTCTATAAGATATACAATACAATTTCATGTCTAATCCAATCAATCAAGCATACCCTCACTTCCTCAGGAGTGCAAATGAATCAAGTTGCCACATTTAAGACTCATTTTAAGTTTTTTTTTAATAAACAAGATATTCATAAACTCAAAATTATGCTCAATTATTAAAAGAGCTCTCATGTAAATTTGGTTTGACTCTATAAGCTCGTGAATATATCGTTTAATAACTCGATTCAACTTGATACTAACTCGTTCAGTTGTTTAAAAGCATGCATGAATATTCTTATAAAATGCAAGTCTTTTAGCAAACTTGATCCCATATAAAAAGCTCAAATATAAGCTTGAACTTGAGATTTGAGCCGATCTCGAATATAATTATTTTTAAGGGAGCTGAACTTGAACAATAATGACCAATTATTTTTTGAGCCTGAGCTGAGATAGATTATCATAAAAAAATTTCAACCTCATGAAAGCTCATCTCGATTGAGCTCATCTCGTTTGCATCCTTAGCCACAACGCCTAACAACATAGAATCAAACCTTAGCATAGACAAGAAGAAGGTGATCGCGTCTGATGATGGTTTCGATCATGGGTGTGCAATGACAAATTACTATGGAAAATTGTTGGATACTCCTGGGGTACGATGTATCATTACTTATGTGATATTTTTAACAAAAAAAAAAACGATGCATTGTAAGTGGGTCACTTTTATATATCACATACCCAACTAAGATAAGCCAACATTGTCTTACGCATGATATTTTTTGCTATATAATTGGATGAGAACTCCACGTAGACAATGCCACATATAGTGCTCCGGTAGCGTCGAATAATTACTCAATGACCATGGTATGCAACGAACTTGTTGGAGATTGATCACGACATATAATTTCATCCACAAACCACACAAAGCATGTAGAAGTCACTACATAACATAAAACAAATAAGAAAGAAACCATATGAACAAAATACACAAATTTACGTAGTTCGATAAGTTGTGTCTATGTTTATGGGTTCACACTTTTCACTATAATCTTTAAAAGAATACAATAATGATATTTTGGGACAAAACAATAAAAAAAATTGGATATTAACTTAGAACAACTGCAACCCTAGTAACTTTAAAAATGCAGTCCCAAAACAGATCGCGGTCATTGATTCTAATCGATTTGCCCATCGATCTATTTTTGACTACTTGCTGTATTACTGCAGACCGATCGATCTGTCTATTAATCACAATCAACCTGTCAATTAATTCACCTGGAATAGTTCAGAGTATTTTTGCAGATCGATTAATCTGTCACATAGATGAATTTTTTTTACATTTCAGCAGAACTTAGGCTTGTAATTAGAAGAACCGCAATGAGTGTTTTGGAGTGATGGCTGCAGCTTTTCATCTGTGGTCTCGATTGAAGGTGTTGTGGTGGCTATTGAAGGTGGTGTGGTGTTTATTGAAGGTTTGCAGCGGTGCTCACTAGAATGTCCTATTCGTCTTCTCTAGAATGTTCTATTCTTCTTCTCACTGTTCCATCAAATATCTTATCACACATCAAAATGGGGCTGCATTGGGCTTAAACTTCTTAATTATATTGTTAAGTTATTTATTTAAGTTAATAGTGTTGAGAAAAATTACCAAGATTTATTGATTAAAACATGATTTAAGCTAAAAAAATTGGACAAAAAAATGCCAAAATCAGCTCTAGATTAAATTTTTTTGATGTCAAACGATCAAAATAAATCGATGTAATACTCTCAAAGTTAGTTTTAGAATTATACATTTCGAAATCTGGTTGGATGATTTCGATTGCTGCAAAAATTTTAGTCTAAAATCATTCGCGGTTGTAGACTTCAAGTTGAAATTTCAAATTCAAGTCTTCTATTGTATTTCCGAATGCAAGAGACACGACGTAGTGTGGGCTATGATCCTCGCATTTTTCAAAATTCTGACTAGCCAACTGTAGAATTCGTGAAAATCCTAACTATAGAGATCAATTGTGTGTGCTAAGGTTTACATAACTGCATATACATAATGTTACAGTAGAAACCTATGAAGTAAATATGACTTGAGCTCCTAATGTAATTATGAAAACCCACCTAAACTCTGAAGCAATTTCATAAAAATATTAATTATAATTCATTCTATTAAATAATTATAATTGCATTCCCAACCATATTCTCAATACTGAATATTCGAGCTTATGTTATTAAATACTTATTTATTCTTTCCACATTAAGATTCTCGATACCCACCAATTAAATTAAATTACTAATAATTATATTTAATCGACTTCTTAAATAAATTTTTTAAGACTTTTTGTTTAACTTTTTTGACTGTAGGATAATTAAATTCACCTGTAGGGTTTGACTCGGTCAAAACTTATAAATTTTATTAAGGGGGTATCGTCAATCCCGATATTTCGAGGCGTGAATTTCATTAATAATTAATATTCACCGTATAATTACTATTGTCATCCAACTCACGGGATTATGGACTCGTAAAAGATCGCACTCTTTTAATGAATCAAATTAACGAATAATAAATATACATAAATAATTAATTATTTCGATATTAAGAGTATAAGCACTCATAATAACTATGGGGTGTGAATTAATTTATATAGCCAGGTATAAAATTAATTACCCCAACGTGGTTTTATTCAATACAAACGAAGTGTACTAGTATAGCGAATTGGAATAATAGGCGACGCTATTATCTATTTCCCGTAATCAAGACAGATCTACTAAAACTCTGCGCTACAGCCGTACCGATTGTATGTCTAATTTCATCTAATCCATGAATCGAAAACTTATATTCTGCAAGAACCGATAATTTGATATTCTTTCGTGTGTAAGCCGAACTCTACATATCAAATTAAATACTGTGCAGAATAAAAAATACACACACATAACATTAAATAAATAATAAAACTGCATACATTACTCATTAAGTTATTACTCATTAAGTTTCTCATAAAATAAAAAAATTATTTTATTACTAAATAAAATTAAATACTAAAAATAATAAAAAACATAATTTTTAATATACAACCCTGACAATTAATTCAATATACTTGAGTCAATACAAATAATATCAGAACTAATCTCGTATAAGGTTCCATAAAATTGTAGATATAGTAGAGTATAGACTCGAAAGAAAGATGGATAGAAACCTTGGGTCTTATATCTCGTGCAAAATCATTGATTGTTTTATATCTGTTAATAGACTATTATACGCAACTCCAATCATGAGAAAAACTTGGATGTCATGTTTGGCGCGAGGGATGTAGAATATAAAAAAAAATATAGTTTGGTATATATAAATCCATTTTGGGTTTATGAGATTGCACTGATATTTGAAGAGAGAAAATGATTTGGGGTTGGTGCTTAGTTTTGTACTCAGTGCCTTGGCATCCATTCGAACTAAGATTAGTTTTTTTTTTTCTTAAAGAAAATTTTTTTATTATTATTATTATTGTTGTTACTTCATTCTAACTCTTAGCCCTAATTTTGGAATCACAAAGAGATTTAACTTTTTTTATATATTTTAAAAAAATTAATTTTTAAATCGTAGTGTTTGATATTTCTAAAAAACTTATTAACTTTTTTATTTATTTTTTCAAAAAAAAAATTCAATACACATCTTAAATACATTAATTTTTTTGAGTAAAATAATTATAATATCTACAATTAAAAAGTCAACTGTACTCCCCATAATAATAATAAAAAGCCACAATAATATTCTAAACACTATCATTTAAAAGCAAAAAATTAAAGACATATTAAATAATTTAATAAAAAGTAAAATAAAAAAAACTATCCAAAAACAAATTATCCTAAATACTAACTCTTTTCTCTCTTTTTTTTTTAATTAAGTTTCTAAAAAGTCAAGACTTTTTAGATACATGAGCTTAGTTATGTTTTTGGTGGTAAAGAAGGGCTGCAGGGGTGAGGTGCTACGTTTGGTAACTTAGACTTTATGTTATGTTTTTTTTTAAAACGTCGCTTTAAGTTAAATAATTAAAAAAATTGTTTGGTGGACCATAAGAGCTACTTTAAGCTAAAAAATATAACTTAAATTGACTTTAAACCAAAAAAATTAAGTTAGAAAAAAATTATTA
This sequence comes from Heliamphora exappendiculata, assembly GCA_034768845.1. Lineage (NCBI taxonomy): Eukaryota > Viridiplantae > Streptophyta > Magnoliopsida > Ericales > Sarraceniaceae > Heliamphora > Heliamphora exappendiculata. The sequence continues at coordinate 882,951 of JAOTRH010000024.1, read as the reverse complement.
TAATTTTTAAAAATTATAAGAACTTATTTTATACCAAAAAAATAAAAACAAAAAGGCTAAAAAGGCTTATTGTCTTTTTAATTTTTTAATTTTAATTCAAAAAATAAAAAGTTAAGCTTTAAACTCTTTTTCAAACGAAATCTTGACAACAGAAGCACGTGCCGGCCCAGAGGGCAAGCCAATTAAGGTACCGCTTTGGGTCTCGATTTTTTAATTAAAATATAGGGGCCATTTGAATTTAAATTTAATATAAATATGTTTAAAAAAAATTATGACATAATGATTTGAATGTATCACAAGTGGTAATTACTATAATTTGTATGTCATTAGTTTCAAGTTTAAATCCGTTCTACTTTCTTTTAGTTCTTTTTTTATGTTGCAATAATCTCAATATTATTTTAAGTTATCGAAAATTCTAATTATTTAAAATGTTAAATAATACGAATAAAATATAAAAATTAAAAGTTATGATCAAAATATACTAATTAAGTCATAACTTTGTATTTTTAAATTGTTAATTTTTATTTTATCAATTGTAATTAAATACAAAATATTGAATAAAAAAATATTTTATTATTAAAAAACTTATAATATATAAGTTGAAAGCTTAATATATAAGTAGTATTATATTGTATTTAATTTTTTTTGTAAATTTAATTTTGTTGAAACATGACTACAAACATATTTAGTCTATTTAAATTTTTATAATTAATTTTAAAATTTATCTTAAAATTTATTAAGACTCTAAATTTCAAACTCGTTTTGAACCTCGAGATAGATACTCAAGGCCGACCTCGCAGAAATAGAGATGTATTTGTTTTTTTCTCTCACAAGGAAGGTTATATATATATATATATATATAACCTTATAAATTGGTTGACATTATTGGTTGATGGTGGGGTAGAGGATTAAGAGTTTGGTGGAAAATAATGGTTGTTTAAATTAGGTGGCCATTGTTTCACTCACTTGACAATGAGTGAGGAAGAAGATAACAATGGTTTTAAATGGTTGACTTTGGTGAGGAATGAATGGTTTTAAGGAGTTGGGTGCTGGCCATGGTGTAGAATAAATTGAGAGTATTTTTTAAAGTTATTGAAAGTAATTTTTAATTTTTTATTATTAATTTTTATTATAATTTTTAAAAAAATTTAAACTCAATGTTATAATTTATAACTTTTTTATTTTAATTATAAATTAAAATTTTTATTAAATATTTATAATTTTTATCATAAATTATAATTTATAAATTATTAATTTCGAGAACGGTAAACACCACCAATATTAGGGGTGTTTGGTTGTGAGTTAGGTGAAAGAGATGGGAACAAATGTGGTGTGAATTGTTTGGGAGCACAAATGAGAGAATTTTATTCTTTTTATTTTTTAAAAAAATGCAAAATTGGTATGTTAGAAAATTAAGTTGATGAGATCAACCGGTGATTATAAATGCACTCAATTTTATTTTATTTTTTTTTGTTACAAACACCTTATGCATTGAAGTATTTATACACAAAGTATTAATATATATATCTTGTTGTGCAAAAAATTCAGAATAATCATAAACAAACACAAATAGATAAATTTTACGTAGTTCGACAATTTACCTATATCTATCGGTGGCAGAATTCAACATATGAAAAAAAAATTATAAATCACTAAACTCTTACAAATTCTCTCTCTCAAATAACTTGCGCACACTAATTATCTGAACATACAATCATATTTATAGGAGAAAAAAAAAATCTAATCTAATTATACTTGTGCTAATTACATTCAAACTAATTAAACAACTATAAATCTATATTTTTCAGAATTCTTTAAATTTAGTAACCATAATAAACTAGAAGTCTATACTAACTCAAATTGAATTTGAGTCAAAATTCTCAACAATCTCTTTGAATTTGTTTGTAATTATTTTAGATTTTTATAATTTCTTCTCCATATATTAAATTCTGTTACCCGTAGATGTAAACAAATTGTCAAACCACGTAAAATTTATCTTTTTGTATTTGTTTATGATTATTTTGAACTGTCTGCACAACATATATATATATATATATATATATATATTCATTTAAAATAACCCGGAGGTTAACATTTTTTTTGTTTTTATTCGTTAATATACATGTAGGAAGGGGTAAATTTATAATTAACAATAAAAAACAGAATGAGTGTTAATGTCATTTTTCAAATTTAAAGAAAAGTTATTGTTATCAAAAAGACTCCTGAGAGGTCTGTTACGGCCCAAATTCAAAGACATGTTCGGTCGTGGCAAACGGACATCGACCCAATAAACCACAAAAAGTTTAAAACTCAAAATAAATGCTACAAAAATAATGACAAATACCATAAAAATTAGTAAAACAAACAGATATCTATGAGTCATAAATAGGCTACTAAAATAGTAACAATTTGTTTTATCTCAATTGAATTTTTTATTTTTTTAAATATCAAAATATAATTATTTACTTCCTTTTTAGATAACAATTATTTAAGATTTGGAGTGTAATTTATCAGTTTTTAAATTTTTTTGGTTTGAATATTTTATCTTTTTTATTTTGCGCGAATAAATAAATCTAAAATGTATGTCTGTTAAGGTCAAAATTTAAAAAGAAATCAATAAAAATAAAATTAAAAAGCTAATAAGAAGTCATTAAGTGGCTTTTTTGCCTTATCTAAAAAGTATGCTTGTTTACCATAACATTAAATAAAATTTACTAAAAATAAAAAATTTATACAAAAAGAAAAACTAGACAAAACACAAGCTAATTAAAAAGTATATCTATTTAAACTAAAGTTTTAAAAGATTTACCATAACAAGAAAAGGACAAAAGAATTTTAAAATTACCTTTTTTATACTTATATTTTAAAGTTTTTTAGTTTTTGAATGAGAAAAAAAAAAAAGAAAAAATGCACTAATCTCCCTTGAGATTTGATTGTATTATATTAGTACTTTCGATGTTTTACAAATTACCATTCTACCTTATTATTTAAAATTAAATTACAATTACTCTTTTACTATTAATTCAAGGTAAACGGTTTTGCATCAACCAATAATATTTTAAAATTTCAATATTATCTATTTTACAACCATAAATTATCTTTTTAATTGATATGAACAAAGATTTTATTAATTCTGATAATTATTAATTAATAGCAGGAAGGTAATTGTCTAATTTTTTAGATGGTAATTTTTTAAAAATAAAAAATAATGATATCATCATCAAATCAAAACTTTAAAAAAAAAAAGTTTTACAATATAAAAAAAAATGACCAAGCGATCGGTGAGTTCGGAAAATATGGCTTGGATTCACGCGTCTCTGACTCTTTATTCTTTAAATATACTAATTTGTCGTGATTTGATTCCTTTTTTTTTATTTGAAAAAACTAATTATGAATTTTTTTGGTGGATTTATTTAAAAATAAGTCATAACTACATTATTTTATAAAATTTTATTTTTAAAATATATAATTATTTTAGATAAATATTAAATTCTTTAATAAAATGAGACAATATTTATTAGTAAAAAAATATATAATCGAGTTGTATTTTGCTTAATCGATAAAATGTCTTTTATTTTCCTACTAGAATATTGTCTTATTTTGAAATCTTCCTCGATGCTTGAAAAAAATTGTTCTTCCTCTTCAACCACGGCTCAATACTCTTATATTTGTTGGACAAATGTCTTGTATTTTATTAAACCCATGTTTATTATATTATTTTGATCTATATATATAATTGAGTTGGGTAAAATTAGTAGTCCATTAAAATTCTTTATATATAAGATTTATAGTAATATGAACTAATTAAAAAAATTTTAAATTTTTACATGCGTGTTTATAAATAGAACACTAAGTAAAATCATTTAAGAAAGATTGACGAGAGCCTCGAGAACCATGGGGCCGCAGTCATTAAGGTCAATATGGTAAGTCTTGAAGTTGGGGTTTTGAGGGGTTGTCTGGATTCCAATGGTAGATTTGGAAGGTTTTGAGGTTGGAAACTGGTTTTTCCTTGGGCTCGACATGTTGAACTTCGACTTCCAACGATTGGGAACGGAGGTAAAATAAGCTTTCGCCAATTTAAATGTTTATTTTTAAATAAAATAATTAATTTATAAAAATTTTAAAATAAAATATAAGTTAAATATGCACTGATTATGTCAAATTAACTTAATTTTTTATATAAAATAATGAACAATTTCAATCAAATTATAAAAATTTTAAAATATTCTCACAATAGTCACGTCACCCCAAATCCCCTGTGAAAAAGTAACCGTAATTAAAAGAAGATATGACAATCATCTAAATATGTTTTTTAATTAATCTAATTAATAATAATGAGATAATATAATTCTATATGATAAATAATTTTATATGATAAATAGTAAATAAATTATTAACAACATATTTTTTAAAATATTAAATATTTTATATTTTATAAAATTAATTATTCAGTAATTACTTAATTATCTCATCACTTCCTCCATTCAAAAAAAATAAAATGAACCTGCTATGCACCGATTAATTAGTTTTTTAATATAATTTTAAGTTTTTTAAATTCTACAAAAGTTTATCAGGAAAACAAAAAATAAAAATTATTAGATTATATAATTATTTTTAATTTTATTCAAATAATAAGCAATAAAGCATATAATCAGTTAAAAAAATTTAATATTCACATATACCCACTCACTTCAATAAACTACTTTTAATAAAAGTAGGAGGAATTTTTATATTTTTTAACCTGACAAATAACAAAAACATTCTGAATATAATATATATATAAATATTATTTATTATTAAATAAAAAATTTTAAAACTAGAAATGGTGGGGTGCGCCAGGCTTAGGCTGTAGTGCAACGCCCAGGCGACGCTCGATAGGGCCCCAGCAGCAAGCTACCGTGATGGGCCATCCCCCTTAAAAGAATTAATTTAATATCATGTGAGCCAATGGCCCACGTATCAGATATTAAACTGATAAGAACAGATACTACACTTGATCTTAGCCAAAAGGCCGAGAAAGGTATGCTTTTCAAGTTAACGGGCTGCCTCTTTTAAACTCCACTTAGAATCTCCATTTCTCTCTCCTTCTCGATGTGGGACTTCTTGGAAGCCAAAACCCCTTACCTACTTGAATCCTCTCCACTTTCTTTTTTTTTTTTTCTTTTTAAGAGTAATTATTTGGTATTCCCAATGTGATATGGGTCCAATTTGGAAATTAACTTAAAAGTTGATTTTATTTATTTATTTATTTTTATATTTTTAACTAAAAAGTTAAATTGTGTTTAAAATGGTTATTTGGTAACTTTAGCTTTTATATTAATTTTTCTTAAGTTAGTTCTTTAGATAAAAAGCTTACTCTTTTACTCTTTTTTTTTTTTGTAAAATAGACAATTTTATCTATTTATATATTTAATATTTATAATTATATGTAATTGATAGTAATAATAAATACAATAAGATTAACAATTATTATATTTTAAAAATAGTGAAAATTTAAATAGAATATTCTAAAACTTAGTATTTTGATTTGATTTTTTAATTTTTTAACTTTTTAGTTTCAAGCTAACCTTGATTTTTTAGCATTTTTAACTTTTTACTTTTTTTTAAAAGTATTTTTAGCTAAAATACCAAAGTTGGCAATCGGGGCTATTGTCGCTAATCCACGTAGTATTTCAATTCAATATGGTGTGATAAATTTTACAGTATAAACACGAGAATTTACTTTTGTTAGATTCTTAGAAAACAAAAAATAATTAACATTGTATAAATTATAACTATTTATTTATTAAAAATATCACATAATATTATTTTCGCACTATTTCGAAGAGTACCTAATAATTTGCCCCTTTTTTTGACCGTCCCTCTTAAAAAAATCTAATCTTGGGTGTATTTCAGCAGATGAGCTATAATTTTTGTTTAAAGTGGTGAAAATCTAAAATTAGATCAAACAAATAAAGATATTACTCAAAAAAATTAATATGTATTAATAATATAAAATTCTGATTTGCAAACATATCATTACACTCGTAAAAATTTATAAATTTAAATTTACAAAAAACACAATTTAAGGGAATAGTTATTGTAGTTTAAATTAGATTGTAGCTAAAAATATGTGATTATAACTTTCAACAAAAATTGTGAATATTTATTAAAATTGTAAACTTATAACTTGGCATAGTAGAATTTGTATTTGTTAATTTAAAATAAAAAAATTATAACAAAAAATTATAAATAAATTTGTTTGAATTTTTTAACTTCCTTGCTAAATTACAAGTAAAAAAATTATAATTTAATTAAGCACAAACACCCCCCTAAGGCAAGAAAATTTTTTTTAACCTGAAAGTTAAAAAAAAATCAACTTAGGTATGGTTGATAAGTAACAAGTTTGTTTTTTAAATAGCAAATCCTTATACACCCACACCTTTTACATTTTATACTTAGTAAGATTTGAACTTAAACTGTCAATCTCACATTTGGAGGCTAAAATCTATACCATTGGTCTAAAACAAAATTACAAATGGATAATATTATCTAATTTGAAGGGAAAAATAACTTTTTACCAAATCTACTAACTCTATAACGTTAACTTTAAAGCTAATTTATCAAACAACTTTCAATTAAATAAACTTTTTAAGTAAAAAATTACAAAAAAAAATACTTTTAAACTAGTTATCAATGAGAGTCCAAGTTGATTTTTTACTCACATATTACGAATTTAACTAAGGCCTTGTTTGGTACCAAGCTTAAAGTTGATTTCTTTCCCAATAACTTTAAACCAAAGAAGCAAAAAATCACATGATATAATTTTAAAATAACTTAAAAGTCAAAAGCTTATTTAGCTTAAAGTGATTTTAAGTAACTGCAAACAAAATAAACAATAAGACAATAAACCATGACTAAAGTGGCCTTAAGTGGCTTTATTTTTTATTTTTACGTAATTTCATATTCAATATAAATTTTGTTTGTTAGATATCAACTAATAGACTATAAAAATATAATTTTATAAAAAAATAAATGCGTATAATACAGTAATAATATTCCTTAAATATGTACTTAAATATTTTAGTTAATAAGCAAAAAAAGCTAAAAGTCATTTAAGCAAACGGCCACTGCCAGTTGGCCTGCATTGCCAAACAATCACATTTTGTTTTCGTGTTTTTTTTTTGTTAATTTTAAATTAAAAGACAATAAATCAATTTTAAGCCAAAAACCAAACGAAACCTAAATGAACTGCCAAAAGAGTAACAGCTCAACCAACCAACAAAGTGAAAGAATTGTAGAAATGCCTATTCCTGAATGTGTTTAATCAAATCTTATATGGGACAGCTAGTGGAACCTCCAATCACATTTCTTGCAAATGCTCAAGCAATGAAGTTAAATTAGCAATTTCTTGGGCCTAAAGGCACTTTAGACGTAATTTTATCATAAAATTAATTCTATGAAAGAAGAGATTCTTCGGACCTTGTGCCATCTTGTTATTGGCCATCGGCAGTTTGTTGTGGTTTTGTTGAAAATTAGGGTTTTAGAATCGAGAGCTGATGCGGTGAAGCAGCGTACCGGCTGTTCATCTATGACAAGGGTAGATGCTCAAGGTTTTGCAAGGAGGCATTTGGTTCTTTTGGAGGCAAGATATGGTTTCAGTGGACATTATAGCAGGCAACTCCACATTGTATAAACGTTATGATTAAACAAGTTGGGAAGATTGGTTGGCTTTTTAATGCTATTTATGAAAGTGTTAATCGGGAGTCCAAGGAGCAACTGTGGGAAAATATTCAGAACATGTTAAAGTTCATTACTATGGTAAAATTATTGAGAAAACTATTCCAATGAAGGCCTCAAAACCAAAAGATGTTTCAAAATGAGAGTGGTGATGAACTTGACAAGTCCGAGTTGAGTGGAAGGGTTATCAAGGGCTGCTTGTATTCTTCTATGGATGGAATAAAATCATGACTATGAGAAAGGATGATGGTTCTTGGTGAGAGGATCAGAATCAGTTGAACAATATGGCTAGGGACTACTTTGTGAATCTGTATTCTGGTGATTATGTTGCAGGTGCTCTCTCTAGGCTGCAGTCTTCCAGTCATGCGCCCAAATCTTCTCACATTATATATCCCTTGGTCAGCCTGATGAAATGAGGAGAACTGTTTCCGGTACGGGAGATTTTAAGGCCCCCTGGTCCTGATGGTCTTCAGCTTCTATTCTATCAAAAAATATACTTGGATATAGCTGGGCCAGCCCAGGTGGATTTGGCACAACTTGCTTTTTGATAATGGTCCCAACCCTGTGGAGATTAACTAAACCTTGTAACTTTAATCCCAAAGGTTCAAGTGTTCAACTACCAGAGGTAATTACCCAATTCCATTTGTAAAGTTTTAGCTAATAGGTTGCTAAGACCGATTTAGAGAAAGCATGTGATAAAATTGGTTGGGATTTTCCTAAAAGAGGTAATAAATGAATGGAGTTTCCCACAGGAGACTCCAGAAGTGGATTAACCTAATTATGACTTGTATCTCCTCTCAAATTTTCGGCCATTTGGAATGGAGAATATACTGAAATCTTTAAGCCAAAGCATGGACTGAGGCAAGGGGATCCATTATTGCCATATTTATGTATTATGTGTATGGAGAAGCTGAGTCAAGATATTGAAAGGGCAGTGAGTCAGAAGCACTGAAGGGAATTCAATTGACCGGGACTGGACCTATAGTTTCAGATTTATTCTTTGTGGATGATCTTATCTTGTTTGGGGAAGCTACTACTGACTACGACCAAAGTTTTGGAAAATTTTTGCCTCGAATCTGGACACATGGTGAACCTTCCAAAATCGAAATTATTCATGGCCCCTAGCATCCCAAGATGTATAGCTCAGCATCTCAACGGTTTTTGTCATACATCTTTGACAACGGATTTGGGTAAATATATGGGAGTTCCACTGCTTCATAGAAGAGTAAGTCTACCTATAATAGCATCCTAGAAAAAGTACAGACTAAACTGATAGGTTGGAAGGCTAGGCACCTCTCATTAGCAGCTGGTAGAGCTCTCTGCAGGTACGAGTTAGTTCAACAATTCCAGTCTATTCCATGCAAACAACTAAAGATCCCCTCTGTAATCTAGAAAGCCATAGAAAAATGTAATCGGAATTTCCTATGGGGAGATACTCGGCAACAAAAGAAGATGCACTATATCTCTTGGAATAAGATTTGTAAACCTAAGGAAGATGGGGGTCGGGTTTGGGTCTTCCGAAGATGGACAATGTTAACGCTGCTCTTTTGGCTTAAATGGGTTGGCGTACGCTGCATGACAAACAGTTGACTGATTAATGATTTTGAAAGCTAAATACCTGGACAAAGGAAGAACTTTCTGGGGGGCACAAAGTCTAATGCCTTGTATGTGTGGAGAAGTATTTGCAGAGCAGCAAGCAGGTATGGGATGGAAGGTGGGTGATGGCCGAAAAGTCCTCTTTTGACTCGCTGCTTGCTTGATTCCGCAACCACTGATTAATGATTTTTTTAGTATCCAGCTGAGGTGGATAGGGTCTTTTCGTTGAAGACTACTGGGTTAAGGGGATTGGGGCTGAAACAGGTTGAATTCCCTCTTATCAGAAAATGTTGGCGCACAGTTTCGGTCAAAGACGTTATTGACGCATGGTAATACTACTGATACATGGCATTGGAAACTTTAACAGGGCTTTGTTTGGGTAATTTCAGCTTATTCTCTTACCGGCGACCAGGAAGTCTCTCAAGATCGATATGCCTGGAAGAAGTTATGGAAATCTGATGATCTACACAGATATCGGATGATGCATCATGTGCCCTGTGTGGAAATATGTATGAATCAACTATACATGCCCATACGGACTGTGATTGAGTGAGAAATGTTTGAAAACCTATAGTTCATATTCAGCAGTGGTTTTCCTTTTTTGGTGTACCTTTGACAGAAAGGATTGATAAGAATATTCAAGGTGACTTTCATAGAAATGATTTTGAAGATTCTTGGACCCTTGTTTTTCTGGCAGTAATTTACTATTGCTGGTAAGGAATAAAAGGGCACACCAGGAAAATTTTATAATCCCTCACCCTCATGATCTGGTCTCTCAAATCAAGGCTCTACTGTTACAGATAACTCATGCAAAGATTGTTAATCAAGGTGCGACGCTAACAAAGCATAGATCACTTTGGAGACCTCCACCAGCTAATTGGGTTAAGATTAATGTGAATGGATCAGCTCTTGGTGATCCCGGTGCAACTTATATTGGAGGGCTTGTTCGGGACCCTAGTGGTGATTGAATTATGGGATTCCATGGATATATTGGATGGGAATTTTCAATGAAATAAGAGCTCTGGGCAATGCTTAGAGCTCTTGTGTTGGTGGAAGAGGAGGGTATTAAGCAATTTGTTTGGAGTCTGACTGTGTGGATGCTTTAACACTAATTAGAGACCCAAATCCTCTTCATCCGAATATAATTCAATGCTTCAAATTCCTGGAATGATGACAGACCTAGGCTTGGCGTTATTCAAATTATTGTTTAGCATGCATGGCGTGATTCAAATTTTTGTGCAGACTACTTGGCCAAAGATGCTTTGTTTAAGGTTTTGTTAGTGCGCCCTTCTCCTTTGTTTAAGGTTTTGTTAGTGCCCCCTTCTCCTTTGTTGGCTTTCATTGCCAGGGACAGAAGGGGGGGTGTTATTTCCTAGCTTTTTTTCTTTGGGCTCTGCCCCTTCTTGCATAAAACAAAAAAAATAGAAGGCAAATCCCTGGTTTAAAAAGTACAAGCATCTTTATTTATCTAGAAAATTCTCTCTCTAAGCTCACTGACATATATGGAAATTACATGCACAACCTATGAAGTCTTTCAATTAACAACTCCACTCTAATCAAAGGCCAAAGACTAGACAGCCTTTTACGTGTAACGTTGTTAACTATATATAAATTATTTTGTCATGATTAATTGATTATCATTATATCTTAATCAGATGATTCACCTGATAGTAGTAGAAACAATACAACGCACAGTATGCTTATTTTTTTTTTAAAAAAAGAGTTAGCACAGTACCATACGCACAAAGTGGCGGCACTCACGCCGATCACATTCCAACACTTCATGGTGCTAAGTATAATTTACCTAAGCTATCTAATAGATGTGACTTTATGCAATACGACATCCCACCAGTGGAATGAAGAGGCAAGAGGTGTTTGATATAAGAGGACCCAAATGTGGAGATAAATGCAAGTATGTCTACAAGGCTATGGCGTGTACCGCCCCACTAGCAAGTAGAAAATAGAACCAAATATCCTCCTGACTTCCGAACAGTTATTATTTTTCCCACAAAGTTAAAGCACCTCTTAGGCAGTTGGATGCTAATCCTACATTAGCATAAATGCACCTCTTAGGCAGTTGGATGCTAATCCTACATTAACCCAATCTCTCTCAAAAGAATCCCACGGAGTCATATAGTCAACTTCAACCAAGAGAAATTGCACTAAAGGCTAAAGCTATTCTAAGATATGTTCCATGAACTTGGGTACAGGTATCGGGTGCGAGTATGCATCTAAGTGTCGAATTTATCTAATTCTCAAATCAAAGATACCGGAGCACACAAGATATTCACATTCCTTAATATATTGCTTTTAATTTTCAAGATAAATGATGTTTAGAAGATTTCATTAAGCATTTTATGTATAACATCAGAGTTTATGTATAGTTTTTAGTCAACTAGAATCACTAAATATGTTTTTTTGGGTGAATGTTCAAGTAACAATGTTGTACTTGAACACATATCTCGTACTCTTATCACAATGTCGATTGTCCAACACGTTTATTTTATACATTTAGAAGAGTTCATATAATATAGACTCCAAGTAAAATTAATTCCATGCCGAATAAATGAAGGCACCATCATATGTTTCACGAGAAACATAGAGTATAAATTAATCTAGCACTGCACAACCAGAGACAACAGGCATGAACACCTAAGAAAAATACATGATGCACAACACCATGCCCATAGAATGGCTGATAAATTAAGCAAAAAACTCAATTAACTCGTGAAAAGATGTCAAAATTTAATAAGCAACAATTGGCTTCAAAAGAACCGTAAACTCAAAAACCAAAGGGGGCTATGAGTTTATCGTGAAAGATGATGTAGGTAAGTCATGCATAGGCTAAACCATAAGGGGCAAAGTGAATTTAACCCAAAGAACTATAAACCAAGAATATATGTATGAAAAGAAAAACATATGGTCAAAGCCAAGTCAAATTAAGAGATAAAATCCTTTAGTCATTGCATAAAATTGTGATATTTTGGGCAATCCTATAGGTAACATTGAGCGAAAAGGCAAAGAAACAGATACCTAATTCATTCAAATTCACCAAAAATCTAGCACTAGGCCGATTATGATCAGTGAAATGACCTACTTCTTAGAGATCTTCTTCTTCACACTAGAACTAGCTGTCTGCGGCTTCGGATGTTTTTCAGCTTCGCTCGGATCAAGCCACTTGAGAGGGTGGCGATTGAAGAAAGGCCAATTGGGAACAGTGACCAAAGTAGTGATAACTACCCCAGAGGCGTATATTAGCAGCATTGTCCGAAATGAGCCCAGGGCATAGCCCGTTGCGAACGCCACCACCGCAAAAGCCAGCAGCAGAATCTGCATCAAGTGCTCTGCCAGCTTCTGCCCTTGCCAATCCATCTATCAAGAGAGAGGCAAAATCAGCTATCATGGAATAGAAACAAAAAGGCATTACTGTTATGGCAGCAAATGAAAAACAACAACAAAGAGAATTTCACAATTACACAAAACTCAAGATTTACGTAATTCACCAAATGCTATATCTATGGAATTGCAAAGATTTCACTAAGAGAGTAAAATAGCACATTAAATAACCCTAACCAGAAGCAACAATATTTAGGTACCCAATATATATATATATATATGTGTGTGTGTGTGTGTGTGTGTGTGTGTGTGTCAAAAATGTAGTGCCTTTAAAACAGGTCGGGTAATGAGTCAACCCTAACAAATCAAGCTTGACACACCTAACACCTCGTCACAAATCGAAATCGAATTACCGAATTAGAACTATTAATAATCACAGAACCCTCGTACCAACAACGGATGAAACATACGAGGTGCATATCAATACATACATATACACAATCGACCGCAAAAGAAACAAGAAAAAATGAATAAGCAGGATAGTAAAAAAAAAACAACCTAAAACTCAATTTCAATTTGTCGATCGGTCGCATACACTCTATATGAATATATCTATGCATCAGAGCCCGTAAACCAACTAGGGTTCTTATATAATGAACATCATGATAAGAGATCAGAGAGAGGAAGCTTGCTTAAATCACCAAAGTAAACGACGATGTCTGAGACGGGAAAATGTAGTACCACTGGAGTATAGACTCAGGTTACATATTATTGTCAACTTTCCGGGTCTTTGCTTGGCCGTAGGATTACTAGATTAGGCTATATATTATTGTCAATTTTAACCTTATTCAATTGGTAGGGATGCCGCGTCAACATATTCAATACATATATATTATGCATTTAAAATTATAAGAATTAATTTTCCATTAAAAAAGTAATTATAATATATTAATATAGTTTCACATTAAATAAATACATATTATGCATATATTAAATAAGCACATCACCTCAGCATACTGACGTGGTATTTTTTACCCATATAATAATTTCTCCCTCTGTTAATGTTTAAAAACTTATTTTTTAATTTTTTTAGGGAATATTTATTTAAGGTATATAAAAAGGGATATTTTGACGGGATATAAATGGGTTGGAAAACATGTGGCCTGAATGGTTTTTGTGCCTTCCACATTTTTTATATTCCATGTTTCCTTTTTTCCAATATTTGAATATTATATCTTCTAAGACGCAAAAATTAAATGTAATCCATCTCTTCTTATCTAAATATTACAGTCATGTTTGGGTTAAATTTTAGAAAAAAATTCATTATTGTTTTTTTCATCTTTTGAGTAAAATCTTAAATTTTTTAAATTTTCTCGATAAGATTAACTAAAAAAATTAAAAGGTTCGATGAAAGGGAAAAAAGTCCCGTAGAGGCGAAAACGAGCACCATAAAATTTAATTTATTAGCTTATTTTTGCCTATATTTATTTTTTACTAAATTTTTTTATATTTTGGTAAAAAAATTTACTTTTCTAACTTGTCTCAATAAAATGAGCCAAAAAATATAATAATTTGACTAAATTACAAAAAAAATTTACTAAATACAAAAATAAACAAATAAACAATTATTGGGCCAAATCCCTACCCTAAACAAACATGATATATATGAAAACAAAGTATATATAATATCATCTCTTCTCCTAAATATTATATATTTCATCTTAGATTCGATAGAATTATATATCATCTTATTCTTTTATATTCTCTAATTTTATATTCTGACAAACAAACATATCCTCAGAAGCTTTAGTTTTTTATAAATAAAAACATTCCAAGTGTTTTGAAGAATTTATTAATTCTTCAAAATAGTTTTTTTATCAAAATGTTTATTATATATTTACTTTTGTCTTTAAATTGTAATGTTTAAAATATTAGCACGATTTTTTTATTATTGGGATAAAGTTGACATTTAAATTAAAAATATTATAATCATTTTATTCAATAAAAAGATTAGTGTTTAGATTGTGCTCAAAATTATTTTCTTAAAAAATAAATTTTAAAAAGTAAGCTTTTTAAGGATATTAAACACTATAGTTTAATAAATGACTTTTTTTTACAAAAAAAGTTAACTTTTTAGATCCCAAACACTCTAGCCTCAAACATTACAATTATTAGACATTTTAATAAGAAGTAAAAATAATAATCTTAAAAAAATTATTCCAAATACTCTAAGCCTCAATTTTATAAGAAAAGGGGGGGAAAAGCCGCTCACAAGAAACATCGCCCCACAACATTTGTGTAAGCCGAACTTAAAGGCAAGGTTCCAAACCTAAACCTTTCTTTAAACACAAATTAAAAGGTAACCAAGGAGATAAGGTTTGTAGGAAAATGAGTCGTCTAGGAAAGAAGTGGAATGTGAGAAAAAGTCTCCGATCCAATTATTTAGGGTACCCCTAAGATCCTTATTTGTGGTACCCCTAACCTTGGCACAGAAGAGTGTTTATCTTGGCATCCATCACAAACTCCCATGCTGATAACTTTTTTTCTCTTTTTAATAAAGTTAAACCTCTTAAGACTCAACTTAATTGAATATTACACTAATCTGTTGGTTCCCAAATGCGCAGCCATATCCACAAACATCTGCTTCACTGTAAATATGCCAAGTTGTTCTACTGAGCAGGAACAGGTGTACAACTGTCATCTTGTTTACTTCTATGATGTTGCATCATATTAAAACACACTTCTATGATGTTGCATCATTTACTGAACCCTCTGTCACTGAATACTCAAGAGGTTCACCCAATAACAATGCAAATTGATTTCCCTGAAGTTTACGAGAGACCCATTCACAAAAAGGCAACAGGTCCCTGCTTTTTTCATCAGGTTATACAATCTAAGACAGAACAAAACCAATGTAATATTTCAGGATTTTGTTGCAGATTCATAGGAAATAGACAAAATAAACATAATTTGAAAATGTCTGCGCCTAGCAGACATCCACGGTGCACAAACAGAAATGTACATTTCCTAAAACGAGACCGACATCTATATCAAACTAGAAGTCTAAAGCATGGCTTTAGCTATTAATCAAGATTATAAAGCTAGACTAACAGAACAATCATGAACAAGAAAATGGATCATCATTCATTGATGAATAGCACAGGTAAGTAAATAAGTAATGACTTCGCAAAAGGAATATATTCACATTTCTGTTGCACATTATCCTTCGCAGTTAGAACACACCCCACACGGATGAGAGAAAATAAAAAAGCAACAAACTCAGATCCTATACCTTGAAATAAACTTTGAGAAACACGATTCTATAATGTCACATCATTTACTGAAACTTCTGTCACTGAATACTCAAGAGGTTCACCCAATAACAATGCAAAATTGATTTCCCTGAAGTTTACGAGAGACCCAACCACAAAAAGGCAACAGGCCCCTGCTTTTTTCATCAGGGTATACAATCTAAGACGGAACAAAACCAACCAATGCAAAATTTCACGATTTCGTTGCAGACATTGGAAATAGACAGAATAAACATAATTTGAAAATGACTGCACTTAAAACCAGGCGGTCACCTATGTCATACTACAACATCACTTTAGCTATTCATCAGAATGACAAAGCTAGGCTAACAGAACAATCCCAGACAACATAATAGATCATCATTCATTGATGAATAGCAAAGGTAAGTAATCACTCAGTTCAAGCAATATATTCACATTTCTGTCAACACACAATACTTCGCGGTTAAGAACATACCATGCAAGAATGGGATAAAATGAAGAAAAAGTCTTAAAGTACATAGATTTCAATCACGGACCCAATCCCAAATTAGTGTTTCTTACTAATAAGATGATGCGTTACTTAAACAAACCATGTTCTTACCGGTAAAAAGCAGTGATTTGTGATTGGTTCTATACTTTAAATCTGCACATTTAGGGCTTGTTTGGGCTAACTTTTGAGCTGACTTTTTTGAAAAAAAAAATCAGCTTTTAAACTGCACTGTTTGGTTTCCAAAAAAAGCTAACTAACTTTTTTTTTCCATCTCTTAATCCAATAAAAAAGCCAATATATATCCCAAACACCCCCAACTTTTTTTAAAACAAAAATATTATAATACCCTTACATAAAAAACCAACCATAATCACAAAAACAAAAAAAAAGTCGTGCCAATATCCCAAACACTACAACTTAAAAACTAAAAATAAAGGCATTTTAAATATTTCGATAAAAAGATTAAAAAAACTACTACAAAAAATTATCCCGAACACTCATTTTTTTAATTCTTCAGCCAAACTTAAAAGCTAGCATAACTGTTAAATAAAAGGTCAACAAACTTAGATACGTGTACGGTGTACTTTGAAATGTACTCTGAGATCACAGATTGATACGGATTGGTCACTGATCAATTGGTAAAAAGACCAATAGATCGATCTGCAAAGATACTACAAACAGATGAAGACCACTTGATACACAAATCGACCAAGACCGATCACCGAAAAATCGATCTGTTTTGCAAAATTGCTATAAATTACTGCTTAGATTTTTACAACCATAGGCTTTCGTGTATTTTTCTTTCCAGAGGCTGTTAGCTTTCAAGAGCAAGTTTATCTGAAGTTTTGTTCAAATCGTGCTTGATGATTACTTAGATTCAGGAGTTTCAAGACAATCATCAAGCATTACTTTCTCATCTTTTCATTGGTTCATAGTGCATCTTGAGCGAATTCTCAAGACAATTTGCTAAAGTGAATCCCGTCGGCAATCATGCACATTTTGGCACACGTGGATTCAGTACAAGTAAGTTTACATCTGTAGGTTGTGAATTCAACGATAATTTTTCATGATATCTTGTAATCAAAACTCGTTTTATAGTGCTTGATTTACCTAAACCTGGATTAGTCCCATGGTTTTTACCCGAGTTGGGTTTTCCACGTTAAAATTTGCATCTCTTTATAGTTGCTTTTTGTTTGTTTGTGTTGTTGGTTGGAATATATCGATTAGTGCAAATCAAATCTTAAAAGTATTTTTCATTATTGTTAGCTTTTAATTGATAGTTTTTGGAATATTGACACAATGTTTTTATTATGGAGAGTATAATTGATTTTTTTATTAAGGATGCTATAGTTATTTCACTTAAAAAAATTATTGTTCTTAAAATGTGTATAGGCATTTTTTCTGGAAAAAAAATTTAATAAAAGATAGTGAATTTTTTTAAAAAGGATAATTTGACTTCAAGTCCTAAATTTATAATTTGTTTAGAGATAATAACTATTTAAAATCTTATAATCCAACAAGTCCTGAAAACTAATTCTATACCCATCTTCTCACACAAACTCAAACAAAACTCAATGATTCTAAATAATACGGCTTCAAAATGCAACCATTAAAGACAAATGAGAAAACACTTCAGAATGAGAATTTTTCACTTGCATGTGAACATTGTCATTCTATCACTGAGATCATAATTCAATGGATCATAAAGACACAAAACTTTCTCATCCACTATTTTTGAAAATTTATCACCACAATGCGAGTCAAAAGAAAGTATTTAAAACTCTCTTTAACCAAGTAGAAACATTTCCATTTGTTAATTATTTAATTGGTCAATGTTCCATAATGGGAATGCTCTTCTATTTTTCCTTTTCTCATTTTTTTTTTGGTGTTTACCAAATGAAAATGTTTCCATTTATTAATTGGTTAATTATTATAATACATTTACATAAAAAGTCAACCATATTCACAAAAACAAAAAAAAATCGTGTGAATATCTCAAACACTACAACTTAAAAACTAAGAATAAATGCATTTTAAATATTTCGATAAAAAAAAACTACTGCAAAAAATTATCTCAAACACTCATTTTTTTTTATTCTTCAGCCAAGCTTAAAAGCTAGCTTAACTGTTAAATAAAAGGGCAACAAACTTAGATACGTGTACGGTGTACCTTGAAATGTACTCTGAGATCTGAGCCCCTGGCTTTGCAGGCTGTAAAATAAGAAACATGACAGAAAATAATGAGCACAAAACATCAACAAGGATGCCAATACGACATATGCAGCATTTCCAAAACATCGATAACGACAACGTTAAAAACAATAAAATAAAATAAAAACTCTTCGCTTATTTGATTTGCGCGAGTTAAGTCAAATCAGCTTGACCCCAAAAAAACCCAAGAAAATCAAACAAAAAACAAACAACCCTAAACTAAAATGTAAGAGAAAGAGACGATAGATCATTGATCAAAGAAATGAAGCAAGAGAGTACTTATACTTGGTTGGATTGTCTGGCTATCTTGAGTGCTTCACCTGAAAGGTAAACAGAATCGATTTAGAGCTGCCTCCCAGCAACTTCTACGAATAACAAATCTAATGGGTTTTAGATATTAATAATACAGCTCGAAATCAGAAGATTGAGTGACACAGAAGAACAAGCTAAATTCTGCGTTAACAAGATTACAGAGGGCTCAACTTTGCTTCGCTTCGATTTTGCTCTCTAAGAAGGAATAGAGGATCTGAGTGATGCCGTATCACTTTATACATAGCAAAATGGAACCCTAATTTCGGAAATCCCCGGGGTCAATTGGGGGTGGGCTTTAACGGGCCAAGTGCACTCTTCCTTGCTGCCATGGGCTGGGCTTTAACAACACACATCATTATTATTATTTTTTTCATTTTTACCATTATGAGATAGGAGAAGAGAAAATTACTATTAGCCCCTTATTTGTAATGTTGGTTTTTAAAAATTTTAATTTTTTAAAAATAAATAAATGAATAAAGTTATATTATTTGAGATATTTTTTTGTAATAGTTTTTTTTTTGCATTTTATTAAAATGTTTAAAACATTCTTACTTTTTGTTTTTAAGTTGTAGTGCTTGGATATTGACACGATTTTTTTGTTTCTGTAAGAAGGGTTAAATTTTTTAATTGAGAGTATTATAGTAATTTTAATTTTAAAAAAGTTAAGGTATTTGAAATATATATAGATTTTTTTTCTTGAATTAAGATATAAAAAAATTAGTTAGTCTTTTAAAAAAATCTGCCAGTATAACTTAAAATTTGACTTTTTAACAAAAAAATAAAAAAAACAACTTTTTAGTGGAGCCAAATAGGGGCTTACACTGGCGCTTGACTGGCAATTTAAAACTTTTAAGTCTTTCTTTATTATTTACTTTTTTTTAGTTAGGAAGCAAAAAAAGTTAGGGAATAAAATTTTGGGTTTAATCATCTTTTTATAGTAGTGTTATATTTAGTCATAACACTTTTTTTAATAGATAAGGTTCCATCAGTTTAAAGTTATTTTATTATGTCTAATATACCCATATTAAATATATTATCTCTCAAGATTAAAAATATTTTTAAATTTTTTTTAAAAATAACGTATCCCTTAAATCAGCAACCTGTGTGTGCGTGTGCGTGTGCGTGCAATGAAAGATCACTCGTCGCCATAACACATACAAACGATACACAATCACATACAAAATTATTTCAGTATACAAATAAATTTGATACATTCTTAAATTCACAAAATCATTAATTTTGATATATGTTTCAACTCATCGTAACCAAATGTCACCACTGATACATTTATCAATAGTTAATGATAATATTTTCATAAATAACATAAACCATTAATATATTTTAACTCCACTTCGCTACGCATATACTACTGATACATTTATCAGTATTAAGTATCTATTACAATATCTTCTTATAATATAGTTTTAAATTGATAAAATGTATCAATGGTTTAGGTGAGTAGTGTGCATTTAGCAATAATATACAACTGATAATTATCTCAGTGTTCAACAGATAAGTGTTTTCAAAATTGTTCAACACAGAATTTGCAACTGATAATTGTATCAGTTGCACACTGATCGTATAGAGAATATGTATCAAAAAAATAATTATTGCTAGTGGGGGAGAAAGAGAAAAATAGGCGGTGGTGGACTAGAAACACATGTCAGAGAGATGGTGGCGGATCAAACCTCATGCAAATCAGAGAGAGGGAGAGACAGAGTTAACAAGCGGCAACGACGACGAGATCTAGAGTCGGTGATCTAGATCTAGTGGTCGGCGATGGTAAGGAGCGACGGTGACGACGAGATATGAGTTTGTGGTCCAGATCTAGAAGGTTGGCACTGGCGAGAAGCGACGACGGTGGCGAGAAGAGAAGGCGGTGGCGCGAAGTGACCAGTGCCGACTGATCTGAAAGCGGTGACGGTGGCGTGAAGTAACCAGTGCCGATTGATTTGAAAGCGGTGACGGTGGCGAGAAGAGAAGGCGGTGGCGCGAAGTGACCAGTGCCAACTGATCTGAAAGCGGCGACGGCTGAGAAGAGGACGAGGAGGAGCAATGGCAGAGGATGATGAGCTGACGGAGGAGGGGCGGCCAAGGAGGACAAGCAGAAGGCAGTGGAGGAGGGGTGGCGGAGGAGGGGAAGCGGGTGATTAAATCCCAAGTGATTCTCTCTGATTTCTTTTTCACATATTTTTCTATTTAGGGTTGTGAAAGAGAAGAACTGTCTTTTATCGTGATTTTAGAAAAATATTTGGCTAATACAATCACATTTAAAAATGAAATATATCACCAATTGACAAATGGCATTTTAGACCCAAAAAATTGAAAATTTTTAAAAAATGACTAAACCCAAAAAAAAAGATTGGTTGGACTAAAACTTTTACATACTTCTAAAATGGCACTAAAACTCAATTAACTCAAAAAAAAATAATATGGTATTTCAGTTTTTAATATATGTTAAAAAAAGGTTTATTTAGCAAAAAATGAAATTTTTAAAAAAAATTGTATAAAAATAAAGGTCATGCTAACCATCACCCATTGAACGGTGGATAATAAGTTAATGGAGACAAAAAAAATTTAATATCAATACACTTTTAGATGTGGGCTTACTACTTTTTCAAATATCAATATATTTTGCACAGATACTTATACACTTTTTACATATTGTTCATCGCTCAATAGGTTGTGGATAACATAATTCTAAAAATAATGATATTGTTCTTTAATAATAGATATTGAGATTGACTTGAAATATATAAGAGGACAATTTTGACTCTTCTATACAGATTTTGAGATGCATTAAAAAGGATTTACAAATTTAGACTCTATTTATTTCAGTGAAAAATATTTTTAACGAAAACTTTTTTATGAAAATCATTTTTTAGAAAATATTTTTTATGTGTTTGATTGTGACTTTAAAAATGATAGTATTGGTGGATGCAGTAGTGTTAGAATTTGTGGCAGTGAAAGTCATGGTGGTGGTGGCAGTGACTCTCGACACTCGACCATCGACTTTGGACCCTTAAACCCTGAACTCCACCCCTCAAACCTTGAATCTTAAACTCGAACCCCCCACCTTGGGCCTCGATCCCAAGACTGTTGAATCCTAAACCCCAGGCCGCTAACTCTGGGATCCCTAAACCCAACACCCAACTCCCAGACCCCCAAATCCGAACCCTAAACCTATGGACCCTCGAACCCTAAACCTTAACCCTATCCTGGGCCCTCGGCCTCTCCCAACCCCCGAACCCTTCAACCTTATACCCTGATCCCCAACCATTGGACCTTGCCCCATGACACCACCGTCGCCACCACTGCCTCCATTATCATCTCTAACACCACTACCGTAAAATTACTTACATTAAAGTAAATTAATTTTAATCTAATAAAGTAAAATATTTTATCAATAAAAATATTTTATGTTGATTTTATCGAATCAAATACTGAAAAATAAATAAAATATTTTATGTCAAAACAAATAAAGAGCTTAATTTTTTAACTTTTTTAGACAATAAAAAAGCTTATTTGTTTGTTTGCTTTTTTAACTAAAAGTTACAAAAATTTGCTGGGGCCTAAACTCAAAAGTTTGACAAACCAACAAGTGTGTCTTAGTCATTTTTTAAAACTCAAAGGCCTCCGTTTGATAACTGTTGTAGATTGATTAGGATTAAGAATGAGATCGAATTATAAATGGGGTATGATTAATTTTTTTGTATTTGATTTGGTTAGAATTAAGTGATGAACTATAAAAACTTATATTTGATTTGAATGGGATTAAATAGTGTGGAATTTGATTAAATTTATAAATTTTCAATATTACCCTTTTGATATTTAAATGATTCACTTATGCAATTAAAACTATATTTGGAATTTTTTGTGGTGTAAACTTTTGATTTACTTAAAAATTAATTTACGAAATAAGTTATTTTTTATTGAATTTCTTAATGTTCGTTTAAATTTATGTAGTTTCTAATGTGGTGGAGAGTGAGATGATGGCATTGGGATTTGATATGAAGAAAGTTCAATCAATTCATTTTTACAAAGTAAAATTGTCTTCGCAAAATAATTCTCCCGAATTGAATTATTAGTACAGGGTATGATGAAAGATTACTAAGGTGACTTATGGGTGGATTCATAATCCGTTCGGATTATTAGTTCATTTTATAAAAATTAAAACAAAAATAAGATTAAGTAGTTTACCAGATTGGTAATCCGGTAATTCAATCCGGCCACTATCATGAGATTAAGTGGTCATCGAATTGATAATTTAATCTGTCCCACTGTAAAAATTAACAAACATGCCCAAAAAATATAATAAAACAAGCTAGCAAGCGAAATCCCAGAAATTAAGTGAGAAGACTTTAAAGAAAATGTATTATAAAATACATTGAAAAACTTATTGCACGAAACATTAAAGTTAATAAGTTTTCCACGTATTTGATAATGTTTTGTTCTTAATCTCACTAATTCAATATGTAATGGTGAACTCTATATATTTATTTAAATAATACTCACTAAAAGTATACGTAAACAAACCCATAATTAATTCTTCGAATATATAAAATTTTTAAAAGTAATACTATAGTAATCACATTTGACTATTATTATATCATTCGTTATTTATTTTTAAATAGTACACATTAAAAATTTATATCATGTGATACTCAAATATTGTCACCATTCACCATAGCATTATTGAATTTGAAATGATGAACTTTATATATGTACGAATTATGTAAAATATATTTTTTTAATGTTGAAATGTAACAAATAATTAAATATTTTCATATATAATAATTAGGCGTATAAGGGGGTGTTTGTTATTGCGTAAATATTAGTTTTAGCTTGTAGTTTAGCATAAATTTTACAAATTTTAAACAAGTTTTTTTTAGGGTTCTTTTCATCTAAGTCCTACTTTTATATATTACTTATATTTAAGTCTCATTACAAATTCTCATTTAAGAACAGTCCTTATCAGAATGTAATTTCCCAAATTACTCATATTTATCACTGTCTCTCTCTCCTCTGATAGCCTCACATCTCATATATCACACTCTCTCTCTCCCTCTGATAGCCTCACCACCACCAAACCCACTGCGCTCACCCCCCTCACCACCAGATCCGTCGCCGGTGACGGCGACGGCAAAAATGACAACTCGTTCTAACGCCTGGATGTGAACGGCGATGGCCTCACACCCCTAAACCCTAAGAGCAACCAGATTTGGTGTACAACTGTCCCAGTGGTGGAATGCAGAGCCCGGGCAGCAACGACGAGTGCGAGCGGTGAAGACAACGGCGAGTGCGAGAGGAGACGACGACGGCAAGCGCGACGGCGAGGACGGCATCGCTGATGTCTCTGTTTGGTTATCCACTATCGACTCGCCGGAGACAAAGCCACCGCCGTCGCTGTGGTCACCTCGCCATTGCCGTTGTGAATATTCTCATTTTGAACCAGATCTGGTTGCGTCGACACCAGTTTCCTAGATCAGTGGTGAATATTCTCATCTTGTTCGCAGTGTGAATATTCTTATCTTGAACCTCTGTGAGATGGAGGTGAAAATAAGAGAGAGAGGGATGAGGAGCACCGGATGTGAGACGACGGTGACTGGTGATAGCGCCGGTGGGGTCGCCGGAGGTGGTGGTGCACTGGAATTCTCAGATCTGGTTGCCGTTGAGCGACCCTCTAGTGGAAACGAGAGAGAGAGAGAGAGAGAGAGAGGGATGGAACCAGATCTGGTTCAAAAGGTCCGAATCTGGGACGACGACAATGCCGGTAGGGGTCGCCAGAGTTGATGGCGCTGGACAGCGATGGTTGGTCAGTCGACGGTAGCATGTGACATATGGGAATATTACCATTTTCTTATTAGATGACCAATATTCATATATTTAAGGAATAAAATATTATCACTATGGAACCAATATTCTTATATTTAAGGAATAAAATATTGTCACTATGGAAACAAGATATGCATCACGAAAATTATCACTAAGGGTATAATATATCTAAATAAATCTTGAATTTTGAAATAGGAATTAAGAGAAATGTGAACTTATGAATGTGATTTAACTAAAAAACATTTCTAAAAGTATGACACAAATTCAATTTTATAACTTTTTTATTTATGACTTTTGATTCTAAATTAACAAAAACAAATTATATTATCTTAAGTTATAGATTCACAATTTTAACAAATATTTATAATTTTTGTTTAATATTATAATTATATTTTTAGTTATAATCTATAAGATCATATTTTCAACTACAACAAACATCTCATGATTTTAATAATCACTTCATTATTATTCACATAGATAAATCATGCTTCGCTATTACACATGATTTGTGTGTTATTATGAGTTTTTATTTTTTAAAATTTTAAGTTACAATTTTTTATCTTTTTGAGCCATCTCGATAAGAGAAATCAAAAAAAATAAAAAAATTTAATTAAAAAATAACAAAATTCACTAAAAATAAAAGTAAGCAACATAAACTTTACTTTTGGATTTATTTTGTCTTTTTATAACTTTTTTCTTATTTTGGTTAAAATTTTGGGATAACTAGTTAAAAAATAGATTCTTAAACTTTATAGTGCATTTAGTACATTTTAATTTTCTTTAAATCCTTAGGACTATTGTTTTATAAGTTTTATTAGCTAAGATCATCTAATTTAATCTTTTTGGTAAGTTGAGTTTTGAAAACTAGCATTATTTTCTGCTTGATCCTCATTGTTGGTGGTATCTCCTTTGTATCTTGCTTTTAGTTACTATAAATAAGATCTTTTGGATTGCATAAATCTAAAACATAAAAAACATTAGAGATATTAATCAAATGAACGGTGAACCACGTCTTTTTCCTTTTTTCTCTGCACCTCTTCCGATCATTACACATTTATTGGTTCTTACGTTCTTTTTAACCTTCAATTCTTTCTTGGAAATATGATTTGAACCATCAACCTTCGGCTCGAGAGAATGAGAGTTTTTCGAATGTTTATACACCATATACTCATCACGCTTTAGAAGCATCCAAGGCACTTCTACTTCTAACTTCATAAGGCTTCTCATTGCCAATGTTAAGCATGAAGAATTAAGGAATGATCTTGCTTACTTGAACTTCAATACACACCCTAACTAAGGTGAGTCTAATCTTGGGATTGTCCTTATTACTTACCACCGACAAACGTTATTTGACCGTGTCAAATTCTAGCAACCTATAGTTGCTCTCTAGTGACTTTTTTCATAAATCCATCAAATAGGTTTTCAATATTCACTCTAACACCGATTACACATAAGAGACAAATTTTAGTATTAGTTGTATTCGAATATTAAATTTAACTCTCTTCACTCCAAAACTAACCACACATAATAGATAAATTTTGCAATTGATTGTATTCAAATAGTGAAGTTTATTTCTATTCATAAAATCAAACTATATTTACTTTTAATATCTTATTCGTTGCTACGACCACACAAAACAATGTTCATATTTTTTTTTTCAAACAACTAAAATGATCTCTTATTTAAGGGTTACCAAAAGTCGCAAAATGTGGTTGTCAAAAAGTCACTAGAAGTGGTCATCGAAGGTTGGCACTAATAGTCACTCAAGATAATTGAGGTGGAGGATAAGTGTAGAGAATAGAAGGATATTTGGTCCAATTTAACCGAATAAAAATTAAAATTATTTTTTTTATGGGCTGAATGTGGTATTATGTTTTCGTTATAGCCTCTTAAATTTTTTAATTTTCTAACTATTCTTAGGCACTGTGTGGAAAAACTTTTCTATATGATTTTTTTTATTTTTTAATGAATTTTTTTTACGTTAATTCAAATAATAATACTTCATAAATTTATCTCGTTACGAGCAAGAAATCGAAAAAGTAAAAAAAATTAACCAAAACTTTTAAAAAGTTTATATTAGACGAAAAAATCACTTTTTAAGGCATTTATGTGACTTTCTTTCATTTTTAGTAAATTTTTTCAACTTTTGTCAAATGGTTATACTTTTGTATTTGTTTTATCATGACGAATCAAAAAAAGTAAAAAATTAGCTCAAAAATTTAATTTTTTATAAAATAGACAAAAAAGTCACAAAAAATCCACTAAAAAAGTAATCCCAAATAATGCCTTAATAAGAAAGGCCCGAAAATATAATAATTTGAGTAAATAGCAACAAAAAATTACTAAGCCCCTATTAGTAACACTACAAAACTATTCTTTTTTTATTAAAAAAAATAGCTTTTAAGTTTAGTGTTTTTAATACAACCCACTATCTTTTATTAAATTTTATTCCAAAAAAATGTATATACACATTTTAAACACATTAGTTTTTTTGAGTGAAATGACTATAGTATTCTTAATAAAAATTAATTAATTATACTCTCAATAATAAAAAAAAATAGTGTCAACATTCCAAAAATTATAAATTAAAAGCTAACAATAATGAAAAATTCCTTTTAAAATTTAATTTGAACTAATCGATATATCACAATCAACAACACAAACAAACAAAAAGCAACTACAAAGAGACACGCAAATTTTAACGTGAAAACCCCAAACTCAGATAAAAATTATTGAACTAATTCAAGTATAAATCAAACACTATAAAACGAGTTTTGGTTACAAGATATCTTGAAAAATTACCGTTGAATTCATAACCTACAAATGTAAACTTACTTTTGCCGAATCCACGTGTGCCAAAACGTGCATGATTGCCAACAGGATTCACCTCGACAATTTGTCTTGAGAATCCGCTCAAGATGCACTAGAACCAGTGAAAAGATGAGAAAGTAATGCTTGATGATTGTCTTGAAGCTCTTGAATCTAAATAGTCATCAAGCAGGATGTGAACAAAACTTCTTATAAACTTATTCTTGAAAGCTAATAGCTTTTGGAAAGAAAAATACACAAAAGCCTATTATTGTAAAAAATTTAGCAGCAATTTAAAGCAATTTTGCGAAACTGATCGATTTATCGGTGATCGATCCCAATCGATTTGCGTATCAAGCGGTCTTCATCTGTTTGTAGTATTTTTGCAAACCAATTTATTGGCCTTTTTACCAATCGATCAATGATCAATCCATATTGATCTGTAATAAAAATCTATCTAACAATCTTGCAATTTAAGTATCTAAACTTCAAATCATTTCATAATTTACATCAAGATAAAATACAAATAAAATAAAAATAAAGATCACGAAACAATTAATGAGTATTTTTTAAACGAATTACCAATCTAAGTATGATCTAAATCCTAACAACAATAAGAGTATATTATATATTTTAATTAAAAAAATAAAAAACTTACCCAAAACAAATTATTACAAACACCCTTTCTTTTGTTAAAAAAAAAAAACTAGGTCCCTTGCAAGCCAATTTTTTAGACATTAAATGGGGGCTTAAAAAGAGAAAATAAGCAAAGCCAAATCTTTTTAGACATTATAGCCTTATTTAGCAATTTGGCTTTAAGCTAAATTTTTTTGTTTTAAGTTGTTTTAAACCAAATAAATAAAAAACTCATTTGGTAAATCATATGGGTAACTTTACACTAAATGACAATAATCAAAAAGCTTTATTTGGTTTAATGTCATTTTAAGTCAAAAGATAAAAAATTTTAAGTCATAAAAAATTGTTATAATTTTTTAAAATTTATTTTAACATAATTTTATGTTCAATATAGATCTTATTTAATAAATTTTGATGAATAAATTTTTAAAAATATAATTTTTATAAAAATAGATATGTACGATAAAATTTATGCTATTTTTTAAAAAATATATAACAATATTTTATATAAAAAAAGTAAAAATGCTAAAAAGTTTTAAAGTCAATACATAAAAAGACAAAAATTTAAGGTTAAAAAGTAGGCTTAAATTACTTTTTTAACTTTAAATAAAAAAATACAAAACCTCGACCTAAAATTGATTGTCAAATAGGAATTAAAAAAAAATTAAGCAAAATAAGGGCACATTAAGGTTCTGTTCGTTTTAAAATAAAATTTTATATTATTAAATTGAAATAAGATATTTTTCATAGTAAAATTATAAAAAATAGTTAGATTTGGTCCGATACCTCTTCGAGCTTTATTACTATTTGGAATAATTTTTCAAGTAATTTTTTTTGTGACTTTTTTTAACTTTTTAAAAAAAATTTATTATTTTGCCTAGATTTTTTCTATTTTCGTCATCATTAAACAAATATAGAAATATGCGCAGTCTTATTTAGAGTTGAAAAAATTTATTAAAGATGAAAAAAAAGTCTTAAAAAGCCTTTTAAAGGCTTTTTCGTCTGAATTATATGAGTTTTTTTTAATTTTGGTTATTTGTTTTTTTTTTAATTTCTTATAAAAATTTATTTTTTAAAAATATGATTATTTGAATTAACGTTAAAATTTTTTTACTAAAAGCAAAAAAAACCTTAAAAAAATCGTTACATGGCCTTTGAAAGCTTTTTTCCTCTTATATGATTTTTTTTAAAAAAATTTGGTTATTTTTTATTTTTTCTAGTTTCTTGAAACAAAAAAATTTAAAATATATTATTATTTGAATTTAAGTAAAAAAAAATCATTTATGACAAAAAAAATCACATAAAAAAATTTTAAAGAAAACTATCCCAAATAGTAGTTACCACTTGGCTTATGTATTTTTATTTTAAAAATTAACAAAAAATTTTTAAAATTTAAAAAGAATCAAATTATCTTAAAAAAACAAAAAGTAACTCCTCAATTTACTTTTTAAAAAAAATTTCATATTATCGTATAAAATATTTTATCAAAAAATATTTTACATTCGGAGCCTAACAGTCCGAGTCCGATGAGCCAAAATCCTGTGTATCCGAGATCTCATAAATTACGGCTCACACTCCCAGGACTTGCGTGTAAAGTACATCAATCCAACGGCACACGCTCCGTTTCTCTTTTTTTTGCTTTATGTTCGAGCAATACCTTCCTTGTCTGTCTGATCATCTCCTTAATACGATCAAACTAAAAAACAGTTATCAGCATCCATCCATGGTCTGTCTCTATACCTCTATACGTATAAAGACAGAACAAGGGAGAGAGAGAAGAGTTTCTGGAGAGAGAGAATGAAATTGAGAATGATCGGGAAGACAGTGCTTTTTCTCGTCTTCATCCTCATCATTCTCATCACCTACTCCATTTTCATCGGAACCGTCGATGTCCGATCACACTTTTTCCCTCTTCTACAGACACTGCCGAGTGGAACCACACCCTGCCGCACCGGATCACCTATAGGCGTCTACATGTACGACCTTCCCCGGCGGTTCAACGTCGGGATGCTGAATCGCTGGGGATCCGATGATACTCCGGTGACCGCCCGCACTCTACCGCCGTGGCCGGCGAACTCCGGGCTGAAGAGGCAGCATAGTGTGGAGTACTGGATGATGGCCTCGCTCTTGTACGAAGGCGGCGGTGAGAATCAGAGCCGAGAGGCGGTTAGGGTTTCGGATCCGAACTCCGCCGACGTGTTCTTCGTGCCGTTCTTCTCTTCGTTGAGTTTCAATACTCACGGGCACAATATGACCGATCCGGCTACCGAGATCGACAAGCAATTGCAGGTACTGTATTGGTTTTGGTTGTTATTAGACCGCTTAGCTACTTGTCGTTTCGATTTGATTTACAAGCATACTTAAAGCTCTTCTTTGAACTTTGTGGTACAAAGGACTTGATTTGAAGTATCTATTGTTTTCGTACTTCAGCTTCATTCTCTACTGACTTTGCTTCACACTGATTCTGCTGCTCTAAAGTGAATCTGTTTCTGATGGTGTTTGGTGTAGCTGTAATTATAAACTTGTGATTATAAACTTGTATAGTTGAAAATATCTAATTACCATTTCAAGCAGAAGATACAATTCGATTGTCACTGTTGTAAACTTAGGTCACTGGAGACAAGGGGGGAAAGGGATTGGACTAAAAGACACAAGGGCTCACAACTCAATTTTGTCTCTCAAGATAAATAAGCTCACATTTGTATCGCAGGATTAGGACAAATAGTCCGTTGCATAAGGGATTAATAATACTATTAATAGTAGCCTTTAAATTATTTTCCTTTATTATCTAATGGTCAGAGACTAAAAAAATAACTCTTAACTCTTATTACATTCTTTATTCTATTATAATCAAAACGTGAACTAAATTTTTCAATGCACACGTAAATCGTAATCTTATCTATAATCTTCTAGTATAAAACAACAATAAGAACCTACAATATCAGTATTACTTATGCTTTCAGTTATATCTAATCCCACCTGGAATAATAAACAGGTCATTATAATTTTAGGTAAGAGAATTGTGCTTATTGATTTAGAATCTAAAATTATAAGCACATTTGTTTAGATTTCTAGATAACTTTTTTTTTGAGTTATAACCGAAAAGATAAATTATAATTTTTAACAAACACCTTCTTCTGTGTTTAACTATTCCTAGGTATGGATTCAAATCCAAATTAAATATATATTTGCAATTGTAAGAGTGAGTAAGAAATATTTAAACATTACTATGTTTTCTTGGAGAAAGT
Source organism: Heliamphora exappendiculata (assembly GCA_034768845.1). NCBI lineage: Eukaryota > Viridiplantae > Streptophyta > Magnoliopsida > Ericales > Sarraceniaceae > Heliamphora > Heliamphora exappendiculata. Next base: position 851,467 of record JAOTRH010000024.1, on the reverse strand, counting down.
TGAGCAAAAGAGAGAAAATTCAATTTTCGCGTTGGTACCCACCGGGGGTGGAATCAAGATTTCTTCTTGGGAGGGCCATGCAGTGTCTATTCTCACTTATCTTCACTTTATTCCCATAGACAGATTGGGTATGGGTTGAATTTTGGATCAATTTCATTACACAATTAATGTCTCATTCACAACTTAATGCTAAGTTGATATTACATATTGCATGAGAGTTAAAAGAAATTAGCCAATCATTCCATACAGAACACCCTAACAACACTTGTAATTAGAAAGAAATATTAGCCCTAGACCCATCATTTTATATTGGGGTCATTAGCAAAATTAAAACAAAGTAATTTCTAGAAGTACCAAATTCAACCAAAGAAACACACAGATAAAGTCATAAAACAGAGAACAAATCTTTTAGTTTACCAAAGAATTACAATCCCATTACTCCAATTAAAAGTCATTGATTACAAAAACAACAACAATGGATATTATCCACAAAAAAATTATGGTAAGACGACAGAAAACTACCTAAAGAATTTTTGGATTGTAGGAAGAGTTATTTATTTAACATGTGGTGAGGTAGAGTTTTATGTGGAGGATAAACTACCTAAAGCATTTTTGGATTGTAGTTGTAGTACAAGTTGAGTAATTTCAAGTGCTTTTTTTTTTTTGTAATTTTTTGGGTAGGCAAGCGGAGATGAGGGATCTTAGGATTCAAACTCCTCACGTTAGTGTGGGGTTTTTTTGGAGCTAACTATGTACACAAAAAACTCAAATGCTATAATAGGGTCACCGAAAAGAATTAAA
>JAOTRH010000024.1:837175-850566 GCA_034768845.1 Heliamphora exappendiculata | reverse complement strand
GCCGGCGGCAAGTGGAGGTCGCCGGATGCAAGGAAGGAGGGAAAGGCTTGAGAATGGAAGGGTTTATGGTAATATCATAATCCAAAAAAGAAGTAAAAAGTAGATACCGGTGTACTTGGATAATTTGTAGGTGTCGGTAGAATCACCCCGCCAAAATTGAGACAAATGGTGTGTTTGGAAAAGTTAGTTTTTAATTTTTTGTTATTAATTTTAGTTATAAGTTATACTTTTTTTTAAATACTTATAATTTTTATTATAAATTATAATTATTTTTTTTCTATTTCAATCATAAGGTATAATTTTTATTATATATTTATAATTTTTATTATAAATTATAATCTATGAATTATTAATTTTAACGATATTAAATATTACCAAGATATTCGCCTCTAGTGGTGTGTTAGGGTGCTGTTACAAACAAGTTATGCGGTAACTGCAAGCAAAATTCAAAAGATAACAGAAATAATGAATCAACGAGCCGCAGTATTGAGCAATAGTACTATTGAATGAAATATAAGATAATCAAACCTCGCCAGGGGCTAAAGCCTTAGAAAATTCCAACTATTTCTTGGTACGTGAATTAAAACTAAGATAATCATACCTGACCCGATTGCTAAAATGTTGGAAATTACACTCTCAATTTGAGTATACTAATTTTATTGTTCTAGTTTCATCGTATGTCTAAGCAACTTCACCATTGAATTGATATCAAAATAATCAAACCTTACCGGTGAGCAAAAAATTAAAAGAATTAAACCATTCTCAATTTGTGCAGGTCATACTTGCCAATGAACTGTGCTAATTTCCAACATGATTTCGATTTTATCGCGATATTTAGTTTTATTTTTTACGTGTACTTCTCTAAGTAATGTGGAATGAAATGACTAATTAAAATCTTCTAAACACACCGTTAATCACGTTAGATTATAAGTTCCATTGGTGATGATAAAGACTACATGCATATGACATTACTTGACCATTTAGAAATATTTGGAAAAATTAGTGCTATTAATTTTTAACTTTTTACTATTAATTTTAGTTACAAGATATAATTTATTCTAAATATTTACAATTTTATTATAAATTATAATTATTATTTTTATTTTAATTACAAATTATAATTTTTATTAAAAGTTATAATTTATAAGTTATTAATTTTAACAATCTCAAACACCACCAGAATGACCTGAAATTTTTTTTGATGAACCATCTCTCTCGAGAAGATGATTCCTCAATTCTACTAAAATAACGTTTCCAAATTTTAAAATCCTCTTTCTTTAAGAGGCCTCTTAAAAGAACAATACTTTGAAATTCTAATGAAATCTCTATTTTGTTTGAAAAAAAAATTGACTTTTAAAAAATGTAGTTTAAAAAAAAAGAGAGAAATTTTTTTTAGTTGTTTGAAAGAATTTCTTTAGAGTAGAATTTTTTTTTTGTTTTTCGTTAAATGCGTAATATGTTATTTTTTTTTATTTTGAAGTTATAATGTTTAGGATAATAATACAATTTTTATTATTTTTAAAAATAGAATTAATTTTTTAATTAAAAATATTATGATCATTTTATTTTTAAAAAATTGGGTGTTTAGATTGTGCATAAGCCTTTTTTTTCTTAAAAAAAGAAGTGAAAAAAAAATTATCAAACGCTCTAACTTGAAATTTGATTTTTTCATTAAAAAAATTATTTTTTAAAAATACCAAACAGAAGCTAATAAAAAAAGGCCATGGCTTCTCTCCCTTAGTGGACTAGTCAAGTTTAATTTTATTTGAGTTAAAAATGAACTTATTTTGATGATCTGGGCCGTTTATTTTATTATTATAAACATATATTATCACTATAAAAAATCAAATTGATCGAATATCGATAACTGACTTAACAAATCACGTTTGTATTAATAAAAATAAATTATAATTTTTATTTTATTGTTTGTTTTATCAAAACATATGTAATTTGTTAAGACAATTATCAATATTCGATTTGCTTAATTTTTTAAATTAATAATATATACACTTAGAATAATAAAATAAACAGTTTAAATCATCAAAATAAATCCATTTTGAATCAAAAAATAATTCAATTAAACCGGTCTAATCCCACGACAGACTTGAGAGAATATCAGCTTCACTTTTATTGGAAGTGCTACCTATTTACTTTTGTTTGCTTTCGATCTAAGATCATCTAAAATCATAAATATCCAGAAGAAAAAAAAAATTATTAAGCCGATGTGACTGTTGATCCAAACATCTGGATCGAGTCAAATTATCTTATAAATTGAGCCATAAAGACCCTTTCATTCCATGAATTCCCACGGTTAGATTTAGAGTTCAGAAGGCATATTTCAAAACAAGAAACACCTTCAACATATGATGGTTCTAATTTAAATAACCAATTTTTTTATGAAATTGCGCTAATACAAACACACTCAAAATAATAATAATAATAATAAGTAAAAAAAGTGCAATTATAACACTAAGAAATAAGAAAGAGATGCCCTCTCAAAATACCAAAAATTGACATTAGAAGAAAAACAATTGGGTAGGTCAAACCAACTACCCAGTTTGAAACTTTTTTTTTTTCATTTTTACCAAAAAATAAAAAAAAACTAAAAAGGGAAAAACTCATGGTCCAATTGACAACTAACTTAAAAATTAAATTTTTTTTATTTTTTTGCATTTTTAATCAAAAAAACTAACTTTGGTTCAAAATAAATTGTTTGATAATTTAGCTTTTTTGACATTAGTTGTTTGGATAAAAAGCTAATTTTTTAATTTTTTGTTCAAAATGAACAATTTTATCTTTCTATATATTTAATATTAACATTTATATGCAATTATTAATGGTAGTACATAAATTATGAATAAAAAAAATTATTGTTGTATTTTAAAAATAGTAAGAGTTTGAATAAAATATTCTAAGAATTTGTGTTTTGATTTGACTTTTTAACTTTTTTACCAAACAGGTAATCTCGATTTTTTGGCATTTTTAGCTAAAAAGCTAAGGTTGCTAATTAAAACCTTAGAAGAGAGACAATTTTATTGCAAAACTAAAGATTCTAATATCCTGTGGAAATTTGAGAGATGTCAGAAAAGGAAATATGATATTATTCAGCTAATTGCAAGTAAATGACTGTCACTAAAAGTGAATCTGTTGTCACTGCAATAAGAACATGGGAAAATTGTGAAACAAAGCACAGATTCTCAAAAAATATAGTCAACAATGGTAGTTCAGAAATGAGAATTCTTCTTCGCTAATTCAGGCCGATCATATAAGATATAGAAACTAAAACATAGTCAATGAATTTAAGGAATTTTGCTCCATAAACTGGCTTATTACTTTGTTAAATCTTTTCCTCTACCGAGTTTATGGTCCTGATTGGCAATTTTAATTTTTTTAATTTTTTACTAAAAATGCCCAAAAGTCAAAATTGACCGTTGGCCAAAAATGCAAAAATTTCAAGAATATTATATTCAAATTCTTACCACTTTTAAAATACAATAATATCTTTTATTCATAACTTATTTACTACTATTACTACTACCAACTATATATAAGTGTTAATATCAAATATATATAAGAGTAAAATTGTCCACTTTAAATAAAAAGTAAAAAAAATTAACTTTTTATCCAAACAACTAACTTTGAAAAAGCTAACTTAAGAACTAAATTACCAAACAACTTATTTTGAACCCAATTTAACTTTTTGACTAAAAACGCAAAAAAATTAAAAAATTAACTTCTAAGCTAGTTGCCAATAGGGCCCTATGAAATATTTTGCTTAGTTGTAATCAGTTTGTTTCAATAATTGCCTTCACCAATTTTATAATGGCAAATAATTTCTAGAATCTTTCAGTTAAATGAATCATCACAGTGGTTCGCATATTTTAAGATGGCAAAACATTTTGCAATCTTTAGCAAATTGTAAGATGAAATATAGACATCAACGGTCTATACTAAGAATTTATTTTTGATTTTTTATGGGTTGAAAGGGATTATAATTTTTTTAAAATTTTTTTTCGTGTGTTAGAAAGATTGTTTAAATATTTATGGTTGTCTCTCAAATTTACTCCAACATAAACTCAAGTTTCATTGGGATTATGTTCTGCATTATGATACATTATAGGGGGTGTTTGGAAAAGTTATCGCGAGTAGCTTTTAACTTCTTGCAACTAGTTTTAGTAATAAGTTATAAAATTTTTCAAATAACAACAATTTCTGCTATAACTTATAACTATTTTTTTTATATTTAAACTACCAGTTATAATCTTTACCAAACACTCACAACTTCTGTTACAAGTTATAATTTATAAGCTACTAGTTTCAGCAGTGCCAAATACCACCATAGATAGGTTACGATAAAATTGACCCAAACGCAAAACTCTAAAATGTAATGGTCAATTCCTCATGTCAACCACATTACTATGATAGCCAGATTTGTTCATGTTTAATTTATCCTAGACAATATGCAGTACATAGTCATAAACCACCACTACAATCTAAATGAGAGTTATCACCATCTAAACCAAATGGATGGATGAGTAATATAAAAAGGATAACAAAGCAAAGAGAGAAAAAAAAAGAAAAAAAGAACTGAAGTAATCCAAAAAGAATCAAAACATCATAAAATTTAATAAAGCTGCCTACACGGCGAAAATTACGTTACAAATTGGGTATTGAACTTGCTAACTGTGTTGGTAACCCAATTAATTGAATAACCGTAAGAAATTTGCGCATTTTACAAAGTGATTTGATTTAGATTCATCTACAGCTCGCATTTCTTTTCATCCAATAAAAGAGAACTCAATAAATCAAATTCTAATTTCCCAAGCACAGATGAAATTGTAAGGGGGAAAAAAGGAGAAAAACTCACATGTTCCGCGATATTGTACTTTCTCTGTTTCTTGGAAAATGCACATGCTTCCATATTTTCCAAATTCAGATCACTTGACTGCTTTCATAACCTGAGAAATTTCTAGGGAAAAAAATTATTAAGGTTGTGAGTCTGAAGCTTAGATAAACCTGTAAGGAATTACAATTAAACCAGTTTCCTTTCAGGCAGATTGCTTAGGAATCAAGTTCCTGTTAAAGCCAAAAAGTGCTTATATGTGGCAAAAGAATGGTGAAGTGTAAGCATAATCATATACGAAAAGGAAACTATATCTCTAGGGAATAGACAGAGAAGTTTTCCTTTATTTTCATATTCAAAATAGCTGAAGAGGGAAAGAAAGAACCTTAAGGATCAAAGGAAATGGAGAATCCTTGAACCCAAAGCTTCACCATCACCATCACAACATCTGCCAGCCTTATCTTTTAAGCAAATACTCATACCCAAAGTGCAATCACTCTCTCTCTCTCTCTCTCTCTCTCTCTCTCTCTCTCTCTATTTAATTCACAGTTTACACTATACCTCAATCTCCACAATCTTTTGGTTGCTTATGAAGAAGCTTCTCTCCTCAGGAGTCTACGTTTCCTTCTAAGCTTATTGCCAAAGAACTATCAGATGGGGTCCTTCCAAAAGCCAATGGAAATGCGAAGCTCCACATTAGTAGAATCATCATGCGGATTTTTGCTCCAGGAATTGCAGGCAAGTATTTTAATAGCAATTTAACCATAAAACATTAATTTTCTGTGTTAAATTACTATTTAGAACAGTGGTTAGAATTCAAACTGTCAATTTTTTTTTTCCTGAACAGATCATATGGGAGGAAGTTGGAGAAGATCAATTTGAAAGGGAAAAGGTTCTCCTGGACCTAGAACAGGAGTGTCTAGAGGTTTACAGAAGAAAAGTTGACAGTGCAAACATTTCAAGAGCACGCCTGCATCAAGAGTTAGCAGAATCAGAGGCTGAATTTACACACCTCCTTCTCTCCCTTGGTGAACGGTCTCTCCCTGGACGGGTATGTTGATCTCAGTTAATTAGTGATGAAACCCAAGCAGTTGACCTATGCAAACAAGAAAACAAGATTGCCTAGTAGAACATAAATGATGAGCCAACACATATATGGGATCCCTGGATGGATATGTTGATCCGGGTTAATTAGTGGTGAAACTCAGTAGTTGACCTATGCAAAGAAGAAAACAAGATTGTCTAGTAGAACATAAATGATGAGCCAACACACATATGAGATCCTGTTTTCATTTAGCATTTAATCTGTGTGACTAGTCTGTAAATCATAGAGGTTTATGTGTTTATTTCAAAATTTGGGGGGGGGGGTAATCCACACCCAGCTAAAACCACACGTACCACATGGAGGTAAAATAAATTTACACCAAAAAAGTTGATCACCAGTCAAATTCCAAGCAATAATATAAAAGGGGAAGATTCAAGAGATGATGGACAGACTTCAAGGCGATAATGTTAGGAATAAACTGGATTGTATATTTGTATTTTATTATGTTCATGCAATCAGGAAAAAAAATAGTGAATTTGCACCCAAAAAAATCAAACAGATCATATTTAAATTTCAAAGCATATTGAAGTTTGTGAATTCATTGATTGTTTTTTTTAATGGTAACAAGATATTATATTGATATTAAATAAGAGTACCAGGCATATGAGCTTCCATTACTTCATTTATTGAATAGCAAGCACAAGTAAAACAAGTTACAAAGTCGTAATATGAATGAATCCCCAAAAACCATTTCAGAGGCTTAAGTGCTAACAATCAAGTCACCATTTCTTACCTTCTCTGAAGAAAGAGCCAGCTATATGATTATGGGAATATTTGTCATGCTTGAGTACCAGCTAATCCTAGCATGATGCTGATTCTGAACATTTCGTCCTTGACAGCCAGAGAAAATGACAGGAACATTGAAGGAGCAGCTAGATTCAATTACACCAGCTCTGCGGGAAATGCAATTGAGGAAAGAAGAGAGGGTGAAACAATTCCAATCTGTGCAAAGGCAAATTCAGAAAATTTCTGCAGAAATAGCAGGTCAATCAGAATGTGATGATTCATCATCGAAAATTTTAGTAAATGAGAATGATCTTTCACTGAAGAAACTTGAGGAATACCAAATTGAGCTACAAAGGCTTCATAATGAAAAGGTACTATAACAATAATCCAAGAATTGTTATAGAGAGGGCTTGAATTGAAGGTGCATTGAAATTATGCCTTTTAATCTTTGTTTCATCCTTTTCTCTTCAATTTGTGTTGAAGAATGACAGACTCCAAAGAGTAGAAAAACTTATAAGCACAGTTCAGAACCTGTCTGCCACATTGGGAATGGATTCCTCAACGATCATCACAAACGTTCACCCAAGCTCAAATGAAATGTCTGGATTACCAAGGAACATAAGCGACGGTATTTTGGCTAAACTAAACAGCACAGTAAAGTCCCTTGAAGAAGAAAAACATATGCGGCTAGGGAAGGTAAAAACTTATTGATGCTGTTTTGTGCACCATTGTTTGAGTTTTGATCATAATGGCAGAAGCTGGTAGCTGGGCCAGCAGCAATATTTGAAATTTGTTGCAAATCACACATATCGACAAACTGTACCTTGAAATGAAAATAGCAACAAAATCCTCATCTTAGTCAATAAATGATTTTAAATAAATACTAGAGCCGAATGTTGCCAGCGGTGAAGATTCTGCATCAAACAATATTTTGAACACATATCACTAGCCTGTTGCTTAGAGAAAGCAACAACAGAATGAGTTGTCTTCTCCATGAATTTTGTGTGGTTTTTGCAGCTTCACCATCTCGGTAAAGCATTGACAAACTTATGGAACCTTATGGACACACCTTATGAAGAACGTCAATTATTCTTCAACATTACCAGCTTATCACTTTCAACAGCTGAAATATCCTCTCCTGGAAGCCTCGCTCACGATTTAATCCAGAAGGTCAGTATATATATATATATATAATCACTATTCTCAAGAGGATCGATCTCACAAACAAGATTGGATGCTATTTCTGATTGTTTCAAGGCCGAAGCTGAAGTGAAGAGATTGGATCAATTGAAAGCAAGCAAGATGAAAGAGCTTTTCCTTAAGAAACAGTTCGAACTCAAGGAGATATGCAATAGATCACACATGGAGATCCCTTCGCAGTCAGAGATGGATAATATAATAAATCTACTAAACTCTGGTGGGAATGAGTGGATAACATTTATTTTATCTCACTGTAATCTCGTTTTCTCTAGCAATATAATAGTTCACAAGCTGACTAATGCCTATAATAGGGGAGATTGATCATGCTGATCTCATCGTGACAATGGATGACCAGATATCCAGAGCTAAAGAAGAAGCTTCTAGCAGAAAAGTTATAATGGAGAAGGTGGAAAAATGGATGTCAGCTTGTGATGAGGAGCGATGGCTGGAAGAATATAGTAGGGTCAGTTTCTCCTAGTCCATACTATTGATATTCATGATTAGTCGATTCTAGTCTTTACTCGTTTTGTTATATATTTTCTAAATCATGCATGTTTTCAGGATGAGAATCGGTATTCAGTCAGTAGAGGTGCTCACAAGAATCTGAGACGTGCAGAACGCGCCCGAGTAATGGTGAACAAAATACCTGGTATGGTTAAGACAAGTTTCAAGAATTTTTATCAAACCCAATAGGACTTGGCAATTGTTGGGATTTGAACACCAATCCCCGAACGCGAATGGAAACACACATCTATGCACACACCAAAAAAAAATCACACAAAGATTTACATAGTTCGGCACATAATTATAGAATCTACAATCCTGATATCAAAGACAATGCAAAACCCGACACCCATAACCCGAGCCCTGAAACAAATCCCGTTTTCCCACTCAAAGGTTACTCCCGTGCCCCTGGTATTTTTTCATTTCTCCCTACATCTCTACCTCCTTTTGATTCAACTCTCCACACAAACCCGATCGTCCTTGATCAAACCCGATTTTGAGCTGAATCTGTCCAATCTCATTTAAACTTATTTAGAATTTAAAATTTTTGACCATTCCGATGAATCCGCAACGCTGAAAAACCTTAGGAGATACCTTCTCCTCTAATTATTTTATTATATATACGATCCGATATAGCAAAACAATTGTAAACCGTCGATTCCAACAATTTTGTTCCACACAGAAAAAAAATTCTTCAGTCAAATCCTATCAATTCCTAAACCCAATCTTCAACAACCAGTGAATTCGTTTTTGAATATCAAATTTGATCAATTTTCATGCAAAACCAAATCCTACCCTGCGTTGAAAACTATTGCTTCGTTTAGAAAAAAAATATTGCTGCTCTGTTTTCGAATCGTGATTTTCGTGCAAAAACAAATACCAACTGTTGTCACTCCTTTATCAGAAAAACAACGACGCCGCTGCTCTCTTTCTTTCTTTGTGCAAATTAAGAATTTTCTGATTTATTCAATACAAAATCAAAAAATCAAAAAATCATACCTTACTCCGATCACCTACCACGGCTTCGAATCGTCCATCGTCAACTCTGATATCACTTGTTGGAATTTGAACATCAATCCCCAAACGCGAACGAAAGCACACATCCATGCACACACCAAAAAAAATCACATAAGGACTTACGTGGTTCGGCACAACCTGCTTACGTCTACGGGTGTAAAAGATAATCTATTATAACCGTAGAATGTACAATCCTGATATAAAAAACACCCCAAAACCCGAGCTCTGAAACAAACTCCGTTTCTCGGCTCAAAGGTTACTCTTGTGCCCCTTGTATTTTTTTATCTCTCTCTACATCTCTACCCAGTTTTGATTCAACTCTCCACACGAATAACTAGAGTTCTAAGATCCTATTTATAAAAAAGTCCTAAAACCTTAACCCCATATAATTACAAAGCCCTAGGCATATTAGACTTTTAGTGAATTCATAACTCCAGCCCAATCCAAATACATATAAATAAAATACTAATTATATGGATCCGCAGAATATAAGATACCCAACAGCAATTTCCCTTGGAATTAAACCAAGTCAATAACAAGTAAAATATTCAAGAACATACAACTAAGAAAATGCATAAATCACTCTACCTAACATGGCTATTGGTGGATCTAGTAAAATGTATCAGTAGTTCTGTGATATCCTGGTATCCCATATCGAAAAAAGAGAGAGAGTTCCTGGGCGATAAAAGGAAAAATCTTGTACCCTTACATTCAACGAGACCTTTTCCCAGGTGGGTAGAGACCCTAACAGAACTCCACAGTTAAGCGTGTTTAGGCGGGAGCAATACAAGGATGGGTGACCCCCTGGGAAGAACAAAACCGTGAAGGCTTTTGCCCAAAACAGACAATATCGTTGCCATATGAAGAGTCGGGGTGTTACATATGGTATCAGAGCCGACTCTCCTCACCTCCAAGTGTGAGCCGCTGCCGTCTCGCGTGACACGTGGGCGGGCTACTAAGTGAACGGATCGATAAGGACTGGCAGGCTATCGGAACTGGCAGGCTACTGCACAGGGACGTGCAGCCCTAAGGGGGGTAGATTGTGATATCCTGGTATCCCACATCGAAAAGGAAGAGGAAGTTCCTGGGCTATAAAAGGAAAAACCTTGCACTCTTACATTCAATTAGGCCTTCTTCCAAGTGGTAGAGACCCTAGCAGAACTCCACAGTTAAGCGTGCTTAGGCGGAAGAAATGCAAGGATGAGTGATTCCCTGAAAAGAACAAAACTGTGAGGACTTTTACCAAAAGCGGACAATATCGTTGTCATGTGAAAGGTCGAGGTGTTACAAGTTTCCCCATGATCGGTAAAAAATCAATGTTTTAACAAGACAAGATTACCTGTTAGCTTCAACAAAACCCAATGTAGCATTCCCCAAAACTAGCTCCAAAGCCAACCAGTAAATTTTAGGTCATAAGTAGGACCCATCAATGATTAAATGAACTAAAAGAAGTGTTTATTCATGCTATGGTTTTCCTGCAGTGTTGGTGGATTCACTGATGGCCAAGACTAAAGATTGGGAAGAAGAACGAAAGAAAGCTTTCTTATATGATGAGGTAAGGAATACAGGTATTCTATCAGCATTCCTTGGCATTATACTCTGCAAGTTGCAAAAAACAGTGTGAATTGTCCCTAGAAATTTTAACTGGATATATCAGACTATACAGCAGAGCCAGTAGCAATTTCTGATAAAAATTAATAACACACAACACTGCTGAATGCCAATTTCAAGATTCTATAGACACATTCATACAGTGCTAAGTAGAATCCAACTTATCTCTCCGCTGGTTCTTATGTATCTAGAAAACAAAAACATCTCGTCCATGCTTCCACAAATCCATACCTAGGTGAAAAACCAAACCATTGTTTTTGTTATTATTATCAGTTTCTTTTACCAGCTTGGCAGCTTCAATAACAGATGATAGAAAATGCCATTCCACTTCAATTGACTTCAACCAAATTGCTAAATCACTAGTCAAAAGAGAATAACAAAATAGTACTGACCGAGGATTCCAACTGCTTCATATAGAAAGCGTGAAATTGGTGACACAAATGAAAGCAGAATTTTCAGTAGGGTATTTCAATAATGCATTCTGCCATTCCAAAAATAAGAAAAATCATGCTTACATGGGTGATGACTGCTCTTTTAAGGTACCTCTACTGGCAATGTTGGAAGACTACAACATGTTAAGACAGGAAAGGGAAGCAGAAAAGCAAAGACAAAGGGTCAGTATCATTATCATTACAAATGTTATGAAGTTCATATCTATTTTCAAAAACAAAAGAAGGTGCACAACGTACAAGCCATCCCCACCCCCTTCTCCCTGGAGTAACTGCTCTCTGACTAAGCTCACCTCCTCTCCACAGGAAAAGAAGAAGGTTCAGAATCAAGTAGTAGTTGGCCAAGAAAATTCATTTGGGTCCAGGCCTAGCACCAGCAGTAGACATTTTTCAAACAGATGCTTAAATGAAGGTTCTAACAATGCTACCCCAATAAACAGAAGGCTTTCCCTGAGTATACAGCAGCTAGGATCAAGTAGCACCAACTCAGCAACCCAAGGTATACCCTTCATGAAAGAAGGAAAGCAGACACATACCCAAATGATAATTGCACGAACTGGCCTTGCTTCTCATCACAGAGAAGATGCAGCTTCAGTAGTCTCAACATTTTCCGGCCCCTTATCGCCATGAATTTAGTAATATACATGAGGCCTCAAATATGATGAGAATTCATGGGGTATAAATTAAAGAAAGCTCTCATTTCTTATAGATCCTGCTCAAGAATAACTCAGCTTTTAAGTCAGTTTTCATTGAATAATTATGTCCACCGCGTCATTAAGTCTAAAAGCAGTCACTTTTGTCCAAATAATGCCGAGGGTTTGGTTTGTATCCAATTCACCACTTCCAGTGTCTTGCATAGGAAGGACCCAGGACTGTGTAAAGGCCTTTCTAATTATGTATTGAATATTTGGGGAAGGGCCCCCACCTTGAAACTCACGGGATTTTGGATAGCATGTGAAAATAAAATTCATGGTTTGGTTAATTTGCTAGATCTGCATTGTAAAATGTGGTATTACATGAACCAATTAATTTCACATCTAAATGCTTACTAGCATAATGAAGCACTGGCGAATTTGCCCGTGCCTAAAGGCACTATCGAACATGTTGATGGTGGCATAATGCCATCGGTGGTACAACGGTCATGCGAAAAGATAGAACAGAACATAAAAACAAATAATGAATAAATTTGTCTTAGGGAGATAAATTTGAAATAGTAAATAGGTTTGTCCAAGGAAGAAATTTGAAATGGATTTGTGAATGAGAAATGAGGACTAAAAATGGGTTTGCCAAGCAAAAGAGAACAGAAGAGAAATATGCAGGAAATGGATTTGTGAATGAAAAAGGACTAAAAATGCGTTTCGAAGCCAAAGAGAAGGAGAGAGAAATATTCAGGAGTTAAAAATGATATACAAGAGTAGAGAGTATATGTTTTTAAAAGTGAGCTTTCGACTGTAAGAGCTAACCATTTTTATCATGTATGATATTTTTGAAAAGTGAATTATTTCATTATATAGACACGTAGATTTATGTGTGGAGAGAGACATAAAATGCTTTAGCCATGCTGGACATTTTTGCCACGAAGGACATTTTTAAAAAGTATGAGATTTTATTATGATATTTTTGAAAAGTGAATTATTTCATTATATAGACGCGTAGATTTGTGTGTGGAGAGACACACATGAAATGCTTTAGCCATGCAGTACATTTTTGCCACGTAGGACATTTTTAAAAAGTATGGGCTATTTTATTATTATAATATATGGATTTTATGTGTAGAGAGATTGACATATAAAATATTTTTGCTATGTAGGATATTTTCATAAAACATAAACTATATTATTATATAGATATATGTCTATGAACAGAGAGGACAACCAAAGGGGTTTGGGGAAAGGTAGGGAGAGCGAGATAGACTTTTGGGGGGGGGGGGGGGTGG
>JAOTRH010000024.1:804415-837075 GCA_034768845.1 Heliamphora exappendiculata | reverse complement strand
TTTACTCCTTAAGACCTTGTTTGGTTGTGCCACAATATCCCGACTAATGTTTTTGATCTTGATTGCTCATATGAACATCGATTGGAGTATGGTTTATTTCGATAGACTTGAAATTTAATTTTCTATTTTCGGTCACATGTTTGAAATTTTTTGAAATATGAAAAATTTAATTATAATTTTCTGTGCTTTTGTTTATTGCTATAAAATTAAATAAATGTTATAAATTTTTGAATTTATCACAAATAATTTGCTACATGATCTGAATTTGGTTGACATTTTATGTGAGTATAATTTGTCACTCGTATGTGTGTTTTTTTTATGCAAACATTGTTTATGATAATTATTGTTTGTTTGCATATTTAAAGAAAAATACACAAATGCTATATTTGTTTTCAAATTAATATTCTAGAGATTGATTTGGTTTGACTTCGTATAAATAAAATATGACCATGTACAATAAGATCCATATATTTTAAGACATAGGTTATGAATATTTATTTTATTCCTTTTTAAAGGATGGTGGGCTTAATTTGGATGGTTACAATTATATCTAATTTTGGATTAAGTAAGAATCCTAATATTAATTTTAGGATGTACAGTATTTGGTTTTGACCAAAATACGAGTGAATGCTCTATATTTGAATACTTGAATTTTTGTGTAGATTTAAGAGCATGCTTAAGTTTAATTTTCGTGTTTAGTTGTTCTTAAACAACTATGCCTCACAAGCTAATTATTAAAATTAATATGTGAATTTGATTTATGCTGTAGTGGGTATCTAATTATTTGGAAGGATACGTGGTAGTCATTGCACTAAGCATAAAATCATTGTTTAAGAGTACTATTTTTTACTCTAATAAAATTAGAGAAGTTTATCATTTGATAAACGAATTGTGAAGGTTTATCTCTTGAAATTGAAGAGATAAATTTTATGAATCTCTTATAGTGAAAGAGATGGAGTGACATATTGTGTTGTCATTAAATTATGAGTTTATTATTATTATGTGTTAATAGTTATGACAATGATAATAATTCGTGAATCATGTCATAAACTTTGGTGATAAGGGTGATAAATTTTCAATTTTCACAGAACTTGTGCGGGAAAGCTTTGTTTTCTACAAATTATATTTTTAATAAGTTACCCCACAAGAAAGCAAATAAAATGCCATATGAATTGAGGAAGGGTCATAAACTTTTTTACAAATACTTAAAAGTGTATGGGTATTTGGCTAAGGTGGTGGTCCAAGTTCCTAAAAGAACAAAAATAGGACTAAACATAAGTCAGCCGTGTAATTCTACACGAGAAGTAAGTTCTCTTAAAAGGACTTATGACACTGCAACGGGCAGTAGTCAAGACTAAGAAGGAAATGAAGATTAACCCAGACGCAGTAAAATGGTAAGAACTTCACAATCCTTTGGTGCGGATTTTTTAACTTATTTGTTAGAAAATGAGCTCTAAAGCTTTCAGGAAACTATGTCCACACCTAAAGCACCTTATTAGAAAGAGGCTATCAATATTGAAATTGAATCAATTATGCAAAATCATACTTGGAAGCTGGTAGAGCTTCCACCGGATAATAAATGTATGGGAAGTAAATGAATATTCAAGAGAAAAATGAACGCAGATGGTTCAATATATTGATATAAAGTAAAATTTGTTATCAAAGGATACAAGCAAAAGAAAGGAGTGGACCATTTTTATACATACTCTCCAGTTACAAGGATAGCATCAATAAGGATGTTAATTGCTATAGCAGTCTTGTACAACGTAATGATGTCAAATGGATTCAGAATAAATGAATGTAACAAATGTATCTATTTTAAAGACACAAAAAGGGATATGTCATTGTGTGTCTCTATGTTGACGATATACTTATTATTGGTAGTAATTAAGATATGATTAAAACTACCAAGAGAATGTTAAACAATAAGTTTGACATGAAAGATCTGGGTGTTGTAGATATTATACTAGGAATTAAGATTTCTAGAACATCTGAAGGATATGTGTTATTTCAATCTTTTTATATTGAGAAGATTTTTGAAAAAAAAATTCAAGAATATGATAATCGTCCAGCGAGAACACCTATAGACTTAAATCTCCACTTATCGAAGAATACTGGTGATGGATGGCACATCTCAACTAGAGTATTCTCGGATTATTGGCAGTTTAATATAAGTGACTAATTGTACTCGTCCGAACATTGCGTGTGCTGCCAATAAATTGAGTAGATACACGAGTAACCCAGGGATAGATTACTGGACGGCAATAGTTGGAGTACTAAGATATTTGAGATACACCCTTAACTATGGACTGCACTATACGAGATATCCAGGTGTAGTATGTCTTTACTTTGGCTAGTGCAGCAGTGACTTGGAAATTTTTCAAGTAAACGTGTATCACTAAGTCCACAATAAAAACTGAGTTTATTGCTTTAGATAAAGCAGGGGAAGAAGCAGAGTGGCTTTGCCAATTCCTATAGAACATTTCAATGTGGACAAAACCTGTGTCTGTAATTTGTATTTATTACGACAGCCGATCGACAATTGGAAGGCAATAGTAATATGTATAATGGTAAGTCTCGACATATTCGTCGAAAACACAATACCTTAAAACTACTCTCTAATGAAGTTATCACAATAGACTATATAAAGTCAAAGGATAACATTGCGGATCCGTTAACCTAAAGGTTGTATGGAGAGTTAGTTGAAGAATCATCGAGGGGAATGGGATTAAAGCCTAAGAATTAAGAGTCGCCTCAATGGCAACCCAACCTAGCTGACTAGAGATCTCAAGATCTAGATTCAAAAGGACGACCGAATTGTGTGTGACTCAGTAGAATTACTGTGGAGATTATATCTCCTACCAATTCCTATGATAATATAGTGATACCTGCAGCGTTATTTAGGATAAGCTATGTTTTTAATAATTTTCTTATCTTGAAAAATTCAAGTAGGGTATGGCAGGATATTCTTAATGAGAATTTACCTATATGGGTTAGAAGGGGTCGCTTCTATGAGAATGATAAGGCTGCAATCTCTAAAGCACTCATGAAACTAGGAATTGCCGGGGGCCAAAATGGGCACAACCGTGAGAACTAAAATTGTGTTGGAAAGATTCTGTGTGACATTCTATTGTCTTGGCTTTCACAAACGGCTGAACAGTTCAAGGCATCGCGTCCAGTGATTAGCTAGTAAATTCGATAGTTTATCACAAGGGAAGGTTCAAGGCCAAAAACCACCTATCCTTATACAGAAAATTTTCGCGTGTACTCTCTTTGTGTCTGCATTGTCTTACATTGTCGTTTGCATAGCCGATCCAATTAATTTTCGTTCATGTGGGAGATTGTTGAAAAAAATGATTTAATCATTTTTTAATGTGAATGGAAATTAATTAAAGATGGTAATTAATTAATTACCATTCTAGAGGTGTCTTTTGGTGGCACGTATTCGATATGAATAGACGTGCCTCTCTGTTTCGTGACTATTTTGAATAGTCACGCGTACGTCTATATATATGAATTTCTTCTTTTGTTTTATAAGAGATAGAGTTTACATAGTTTATTACATACTTTGTGTCGGAGTCCGTTAAAGGGAGTACAAAACATGGTTTGGTACAACAGACCCACCGATTGCAGTGCTTCTTCTGTGGGATTCAGATCATTGTATTCTGAGAGATAGACGCCCGTGAAACCGTAAGCACCGTAGCGGGGACGAATCTGTCTGAAGGACATAACGTCAAACGTTAGCCTTGATGTACTTGCATCATTATATTCATACGGTCTGTAAGTCTAATTTTATAATTTTATTTTATTTTATTTACCGTTAATGCACAAAAAGTATACTAATTTTTCCAACAGATTATTTTTTCAACCCATCGCCAACCCACTAATCATCAAAATCAGCGGGTTGAATGATATTTTTCTGACAGTTTTAATTGGCGGTTTAGGCAGTTTAGTGGGTTGAAAATTATAAAATTTTAATACTATTTTTCTTAAAATTTGTTTCTAAAAGATAAAAATCCATTGCAATCTTAAAAAAAAAACTATATTTAACACGTTAAGTAAAAAGATCAATTAAAAAATAACAGTTGTAATTCAATAATAATAACATAATTAAATATCTTTAACAATAATATTTACATTGTATACTTGTTAAAAAAAACATTTACAACATATAATTAAAGTAGTAATTAGAATTATAAATATTATAATTTGTTCCTTATAAATTATAAGAAATTTATATAAATATATATATGTATATGATGTTGAGATTCATCGTATATAGAAACATGATAACTAATATATTCTTTAAGCATGCTGGGTTGAGTTGATGGCGGGTTGAAGAATATAACTCGCAACCAATCCATCATTCTTATTTATTTTACCCAACTCATCCAACCCAACCCACTCACTTAACCCGCACGGGTTGAGTTGGGTTGGTGGATATTTTGCAAACCCCCCTCGATACTTTTACCAGTAACTAGGACCACAAGATCTAATTAAGATCAAGTTGAATTTAAACGCAATTCTCAATATGAAGGATGGGGTAGAGCCACAACAATGTATGTATTGTTTTACGTAAAAGAGGGAAAATAAGAAGGGGTTTCTGTCTAATGTTAGGTTATTGCCTCTTTTGTTGTCTGAGTAAAATAGGGAAAAGAAGAGGGGGTTCTTGATGTATTTGTATACAATTAGTTTAAAAATAAGGATGGCATATAGAAACCAGTTTTGGACATTAAAATTGTTAAACAAACATCCTATGTATTGATAAAACCATAAAAAGGCAGAAGTTGAAAATTGAAAGAATTGGAAAAAGAGCTTACAGATTGATCGAAAACTTGTTAGCAAATCGAGGGTAGTGTTGAAACCTATTTTCTTAAGACAAATTTATCCCCCACAAATATGCTAATGGGTCTCATGGACGTCTATTTCTTAGAAAACAACGATTAACACTTGAAGAAAAAGCACTGCAATCTTTGAGTACAACAAACCGGCTAAGTGGTTGCACTCTTAGACTCTTTGTATTGTAGACAAAGGAATGCAGAAGGAAGAAGTATTAGATGCCAAAATAATGTAGTAAACGGGGGTATTTATAAACTTGCAGATGACTGTTCGGAACGGTGTTTGCACCCATTCAGTTCACACGAATTGGTTCAAATCGATTCGAATAAAAGACCCATTGGGTTAGCAACTAGTAAGCTTCACGGATGTCCATCTCTGAAGATACAACAATCAACACCTGAAGAAGATGCACTGCAATCTTTGGGTTCATCGAACTGACTAAGTGCTTGCACTCTCAAACTCTTTGTATTGCAGACAAAAAATTGTAGAAGGAAGGGGAATTGGATGCTAAAAAGATGTAGCGGACAATGGTTTTTATAGCCTTGCAGGTGATTGTTTGGCAGTCTCCGCACCTATTCGGTTCAAACGAACAGCAACAGTTTCAAACCAGTTCGGATAAAAGACCTATTGGGGTAATATAAATAAAATCAAATTTTAAATTCAAAATTTGAAATTTTTGTTTAATAAAAATTTAAATAAATTTCATCAAAAAATCTAAGCACCTTGGATTTTAAACCTAAGCTTGAGCCCGACTCGGTTTGGCACAGCCAGCCGAATGGGAAAATGGTAGGGCGCGCGTGCTTCTACGTGTTTTTGGGTCAAGTTCAAACGCACACTTGGGTAAGTCTTCCTTGGTCCATAAAATTAAGTACTTCCAAGGGGTCATCTCTTTACTTCAAGATAGGCTTATGCATACCTACTAAGTTTTTTTTGAACTTTCAATGTGGTATAGAACATTTTTTCTTCCATTAAACCCATTAAATTCATATTCAAGTAGTGACATTGAATATCAATTTCTCAATCACCTTTTAACTGATTTTAGCAAATAAATATACGTCGTTTATTTTTTCACGGAGAAAAACGCATAGCAACCCAGGTCCATCTCAAAACACATACGAGTCCCACATTTATTTTGGCCCAACCTGTTAACTCTGCTTGCATCAAAAAGATTATTTGCATAAGTTTTGTCCCTCTCATCTAGTGTAATTACTATTTTGCTAATTCACCTTGCCCCCCTTCTCTCTCTATCTATATGATAAGGGAGTTCACTTTTTTCAAAATGTATAATACATATTTTCAAAATAAGTGGTTTAAGATTTGATAAAGTCTAGATCTAATGGTTGAAAAGCAATTCTTTTTAAAATGTATTCTCTCTCATCAAGAGAAGCATTTAATTTTCCATCTAGTAATTTTCTCTCACCTAAAATGATTTCCTTTCTAAATTGTATTCTCTCAGCGATTTTCTTTCTAAAATATGTTCTCTCTCAGCTATTTTTAATTTTCTACCTTGCCTACTTATAACCCCTTTCTCGCTCTCAAAATTTTTTCTCTCATATGTTTGGATTTCTCCATATGATTTTAATCTGATTCTTTTTCTAGATGGATAATTTTTTCCCATCATTTGAATTATATCATTAGGAATACCTATTTGCTATCTAATCTTCACCTCTATTCTCTTTTTATAATGTTCTTGATAAGGTATTATTGATTAGATGAAAAATGTTGAAAATAAATATCTTTTGGATTAAAATTATGAAAAATGACAATCATATATCTATAATAAAGGAGCTCAATTTTTTGAAAATGTCCCATGTGTCATGTTTTTGAATGGTTGAGATAGAATTTAACTTAAATCTACGATCAAAACTTAAATCTATGGTCAAAATTATTTCTTATAAAAATGTGTTCTCTTTCCTCTCGCTATAACAATTGAACGATGGAGATATACTTTGATTAAATTATAAGGTCAAGATTTAACAGAATGTTAGACTGTTAAGAAAGATTATATAAATAAGATGAGTGTTGCAGAGATGAAAATGTTAAGGTGGATGTGTAGTGAGAGTAGAAAAAATAAAATTAAGAATGAAAAGAAAAGATTCGTGGAATGGTAGGGGTTGCAATAATTGAGGATAAGTTAAGAGAAAATAGATTAAGGTGATTTGGACACATACAACGTAGACCAGTTGATGCAGTAATTAAAAAAAGCGACAAGATCACGAATAATAAAAACATTAGGGGGAGGGGTAGACCTAAACTGACATGGGATGCCGTATGAAGAAATGATATGAACATATTAAAACTAACTAAAGATATGGTTTTTAACAGAGTAGAATGGCGTAAAAGAATTCATATAGTCGACCTCAATTGATTGAGATAAAGGCTTAATTTGGTTTGGTTTGGTTTATAAGGTCAAGATTGGTTTATTAACAAAATTTAACAAAAATAGACTCAAATTTTCTAGATGGACAAATCATTCTCATGAAAGAAATTTTGCTTTCTATAACATGCATTCTATTTTTAAACTTTTACTTTATTGATTGAAAAATTCTACTTTTCTAAATTGAAGGCTAATTCTAAACTCCCACTTAATTGATAGAGAAATAAATAAATAAAAAAAAAATTATGGTTTGATTTGTAACTCTTTTTGTATCTTGAAAGTATTATAATTTACAAAGTAAAATATAATTAAATTATTTAATATTGTCTTTCGTTTAAAATTATTTTTCACATGTTTTTATATTGCTGGAATCATAAACTTCATTGATTGCTAATATTTATTTCATGAATAATTTGTTCATTGACATAAAAAGAAAATTAAGAATAATAAGAGCTTAGCATTATATGTATAATTTAAAAATGTCATTTGTAGGTACTCTATCAGAGGAATTTATTCAAATTTCACTCGAATGTTAATTTTTAAGTGAATATTAGGAAGGTGGCATTGAATTACATTCTAGTTGAATTAAGTTGGATAGTGCTTTTAGGCACGGGTAATTTGTTAGTGTGTGTGTGTGTGTGTATATATATAAATATATATAAAATAATACTCCATTTAACCGTTTATACACTGGCTGGTGGCCGTTTGAACTTCTTACATGCTTGGCAAATGCCGCATGCTTGTCAAATGCCACCTCAACATATAGGAGTGTCGGGAAGCATGGTTCAACAGCCGTCTTTTGCAGTCTCTTGAACTTCAGTCCTATCATTTCAAATGCTCTGTGTGGCCCGTAGAACCTATGACTTTCATGCTTTTTGATCATATATATGGGGAATACATATGATGTTAAGAAAACTTGGCCCCATTTTTAACACTGAGCTATGAAGCACGTGCATGGCTATTGGTGTAGGTATTGGTACGATGTAGGACGTCAATATGAAAAGACCTTTGAAAGTAGGGTGCAGATACATTTGGGTTCATCAATAGTGTTTATAAATTTAGAATAAGGCATTATAGGTAACAATTAAACAACTAAAATACAAAAAATAGTTAATGTTTTATTCGATTAAGTATCCAACCTTCAAATCAGATTTTAATCTAAAAAATAAGGTACAAAATAGAGTTAGATATAATTACATTAAAAAGCCTACAAAGTAAATCTTTATTCTTAAATCATGCTATGTATAGGAAAAGTCTTATGAAGCTACCTTCATCTTTATATGAATTTAAGTACTATTTCGGTGGAGCACGGGTTGAGTGTATATTGGAAATCTATTGGGTACATAAAAAAATAAGAAAAAAATGTGGGTAGGCGTTTCACGTACCTGGTACACATAGAGAAGTACCATGCAAAGTATCAACACTCAATATGTACATGTTTTTTGAAGTATCCGTACTTCATACACATTGAGATGTGTATTTTAAGCCATTCTTTGGATTATGATGTGCAGTACAGGATAATGCTTTCCACATTTGTTCACAGCCATTTCTGTGTATGGTATACTGGTCTTGCATTGCATGTAGGCTAATTTGGTTTGCATATGTTTGAGTTTAGCAGTGGTGGTTTGTTTCTTCAACAGTACCATATGCTTATTGGTGATCCTGATTTGTTTCTACTGCTTTTGCAGAACACAAGGTGATGGTTGCTACTCGGGTCTTGCTTCCAAAACTGCATTGATTTCTTCTTCTTCCTTTTTGGTTGTGTTTTCCAATTTCAAAGTTTGAATTGCATTGTAAGTTAAAATCTATGCAGATCAGACGCCTCAAGGAGGCGGCCATTCTTTTTATACTTCTAAAATTCTGCTTAGGTGGATTAGTATTAAAAATCTGAAGAAAATTGGACATTCCTCTCCAAGTTGGAAATGCAAACCAAGAAAAAAGTTGGTGGAAGAAACTCTGCTCGCGATCCTGTCAGTCCAAAGCTTTCTAGACAGCAGAAGAAGGTGTCCGAAAATGTGCAAATTGCAGAGAAGAAAGTCACTGAGATGATCACTTCATCTGCTAGAAAGCTTAAATCTGGTTAGCTAGCATCTCAACACTATTTTTATGTTTTTACCCCCATAATGACTGAGAATATTTCCTAGACAACTCGGGTTCATGGCATGCTTAGGATGCTTTTATTGCATTATACTTTGAGAGTGCAGGTTTGATCTGTTCCCTTTTTTGGGGGGCGGGCGGAGGGGGAGGGAATTAGTTTTATGGATAACAATGCCAACTGACCAATTTTGTTGTTTCCAGCATCATGTTTGTCAAATATTTTTCATTCTATCGTCTGTGATTCGTTGCATGTTAATAAATTCTTGTGGATGCGCCATCTACTAACTTGTCAATTATTAACCTCTGACGCGGTTCAATAAAAACTAAATTAAAAAGAAACAAAGTATTAGCAAAATTTTCTTAATTTATTAAAGTCTTATGAGCAGATTGTGCCCTTTTGCTTGCTTGATTGAGCCTGAAATAATTTTCTGCTTTACATGACTTTTGCATTGTAATTGTGAGATAATTCCTGTTCATATTCTTGTCTCATCTTATTTTCCTGATTACACTTGTATGGATATTATGGTGTCAATCAGGTATCACAAATTGGAGGCGTCCCACTTTAATTCAGGATCTTACCTCATGGAAGTTTAGTATATTATAAGATGAGAAATCTAGAAGTTCAAATTTATGTTCCAGGAATTTAGATTTACGCGATTATTTTTGTTACATATGCTGGTCCAAATTATTATTGTGTCATATACTTTTTAATGAATTATTGTTCATGAATTCTTGGGACTGTGGAATTCATCCTTTTGTTAATGATAAGCAGAATTGTATGTCTCCTTGCTGTTGCAACTTTCAGCTGGCACTTATGCGAAGAACAGTCAGGAGCATGTTCCTGCAACAGATTTGAATACTAGATATGGGATGCTAGAGGATGATGCTTCTAGCACCTGTTTGGGTCACACCACAGTTAATTGTGTTCCCCTGGAATGTAAGGTTAGTAGGACCTTTTTGTTTCCCAACATGGTGGTGTGTTTCCTTAATTTTTTTATTTTTATTTTCAGTTTTTGGAGACCATCTTTACATTTAGGAATATACTCTTTGTAGCTTGTTGGCTTTGCACATGTTTTATGTTGATGACTAAATTGTAAATGATACTTTGAACTGTAGTTGTCACTATCTTAGGAGCTTATTATACATTTAAGATGTTTTGTATTCCATGCATTCTACAGGAGTAATACATTTTTTTGGGCGACACATGTAACATGCTTGAGGTTGTGGTTTCAAAATTTATTACATGTTATATCTTCTTCTTCTTTTGGCTATGCATGTACCTAAGTTTTCAGTTCAAAAACTTGGGAACAAACTTTTTGTGAGGGATTTTAGCTCATTTTATACTTTGATTTGAATGTACGCCACTTCTAGGATTTTATTTCTTAATTCAGTTTTTATCAAACTACAGCATAAACTCTACCTTGTCATGCTGCCCTGCCCCTCGGCATAAGAATGTCATACCACCCTTCTAATTGGGCAATTTTGGTTTACTACTATCTGTCTGAAGTCTCTTCCGGAAATTCATCTGAACCCAATTGCATATTGTGACATGATTTCTCTTTAATTAGGCATCTTGTTATTTCCAAAATCATTATAAAATGTTGTCAATGTTGGAGTCTGGAAAATGTTACTGTTGGAAAAACTGCTTCTGTTAGTTGCTCAGGACTGTATTCCACGATTGCTTTTATCATATTTCAGGGCCATGATGATGGAGTTGCTCATTGCATGTTAGAAACTATATTTTCTCCCGTATTTCACATTTCTAAAAGTGTCGGAGGGGAAATCACTAATGGAGGTAATCAGTGAAATTGCTGTTTTTGGTATGCAGTTATGTTCCTCGCCTCTCCTTGTGCAATATTTACTTCAATTCCCATGTTCACTCATATTTGTATGTATCTCTGTTACTATTTTCCCAGTCGATTTCATCAAATTTTTCAAGAGTGGGAATGAGGAATTTCAGGATTTTGTAAAATATTACACTGAGATTGATATGCTGAATGGTAGTGTTATGCGAGATTCTAGTGAGCACACAATGAAATTGATGAATGTGACATGCCCTGGTAAAATGGAATGGCTACAATATTTTATCTAAATACTTAAAAAGGCAGAAGTATGACAGGATGCTTACCAGAGATTCAGATGCTTTGATTTCATGTGATGCAGGTTTAGGAGGCAACCTGTCATCTGAGGTTTCAGCTTTATACCTTTCCATAAAAAACTCAAAGTTGGAATGTGTTGATGAGCAAGATCAAGATCACATGTCAACTGATGTTTGTGTGGAGGATGATGAATATGATGAATTCGATGACTTTGACCCGTACTATTTCATAAAGAATTTGCCGGCCCTGTCAACAGTTGTTCCAACTTTTCGACGTATGCTTCTCCCTAAACAGACGCGGAGTTGCCCTTCTACTACTCTTGTTTTGGACTTGGACGGTACGAATTAAGAGATACTATTCTACTTGTATTCCATAAATTTTTTTCTGATTGGAGATGCTTTAGAGTTTGGATTCTCTTCAAGTTGGTTTTCCATGCAATTATATATATATATATATATTATTGTTTTCTTCTGGACTAAGAATCACCTCTTTCCCGATTGAAAGATTTTGGATTTTTTCTACTGAGGTGAGATATTGGATTTGTGTGTTTTCAATTGTTTTAATGAGAATTTAACGTCTATTTATGCTATTGACTGCTGAATACTATGGTGGTAACTATGCTGCTGTTGCTGCCCACCAGTGACTGGCAACAAGTCTCAGTTTATGGTTATGGTTTAGAAGATCTGGCATATAATCAGAAGTTTCATAGTTTTTAATTACTTACGGAACAAACTCAACTTACTCTGCTCCCCAACCCTCCCAAAAGAGTGTGTGTATTAAATTTCTCCAAGAGAGACTGCGTATTAGATTTCTCCATTTGGATTTACGATTGCTTGTTGATATGAAAATACTAGTGGAAAGTCAGAGGATAAAGCAGAGCAATTGGTTCATCATCTCTTAAGTTTCTGATTTGTGTTAAATTGAAACTCAAACAAATGCACAGAAAGATATAGTGCATACGGTGTATGCATTTAGATATACATTTTCTTTTACATAAAAGAACTTAGATACATTTATGTCTATTATAATTGGGGTAACTTATGTTGACACCTCCTTGGGTTTGCTACTGATAGAGATTCCCTCTAGGATTCTGGAAATTACCCAGACCCCTTGTCAGTTTATTTTAACAGTGTTAACAACTATAAAATTACCTTACTACCCTACCACGCTAAAGGTACAGGGGCTTTCTTATCCACACCACCTTTATCCTTCTCCACCCTTAATCATCTCAAAACCCTCTGTCTATGACCATAACCTGCTCCTCTTCCTCCCCTCCCTACTCTCTCCCTCCCGTCATCATATCCTCCCTCATCACTGCCCCATCTTCTGGCCTTTTTTGCATGCAGCATACAAAAACCACCATACTGCCTTATTAATTCCATACTGAATGTCGCCATCTCCTCATCAATGCCATACCGAATGCCACAAATATTCAACTTCCACCATCCCTCTGCCTCTACCTACACCAATCCTACCCCCATCACTGCCAATACCTGGATATACTATACCCACAATCACCTCCGGTCACCTGCATATGTATGTGCATAGAGGTCCTAATTAAAGCCTCCATATTACATGGAAATGAAGGCGGCATTATCTCGGATGGATTTGGACACCATCAAATGCTACTTGATTGGGTTTGGGGGGTTGTAAACATACTTAGGTAAAAAGAGAAGTGAAAATAAATGGGAGGGGGTGGCCTGTCGTAGAAACTGGGAGGTGGTGACGGAATTCGGGAGATGCAATGGTTGGAATTGCTGTCTTCTACCTTCACACCACCACTTCCATGGAACACCATATCACCACCATGTCAGTGGCCAATGAATGAGAAAGAGCCAATTGCCATTGGTGTGGAAGTCCCGAATCATCGTCGACTAATTTATTCTTGTTGCCATCAAAGTTGATAGCCTCCTCCACGTCCTTGATTACTCCTTCTACATCTAATCTCAATAGTCAATTTGTTTCAAATTTTGTTTCATTTTTGGCATTTTTGATGGGGTTGATCAGTTCTAATTTATGTTGATATATTGTTTGGTATTAGATGGATTTATCTTGTGTTGGGTTTTGATTTTAAAGGAGTTGATATTTGAGGATATAGTGTGGTAGGGTTTGAGGTGGGGAGGGAGGTGGTGTTGGGAGCGAGAGTGATAATGTTGGCCATGAGTGAGGTAGCAAGTGGAGCGTGAGCGATGGTGTTAGCCATGATTGAGGTGGTAGCAAGAGGAGAGATGATGGTGGCCCTTGGGGTGGTGGGGGTTGAGTGGCGGGAGGAGTATAGTTGCAGGTCTTGTTACTCGTATGGAGTTTGGTTAGAAGTTTTGGGAGTCCGGCTCATGACTCGACTCGTTCCAGAGGCATTACGGATTAAAATGGATTTTTTATGAGGCTTAGTTCATGGAATAGAGGCGAGGGCAAAATTTTTTGGCCCGTTTTTGGTTTCTGACCTGATTGTGAGTCTTTATATATTTGTTGCTTCAGTTAGGGTTTTTGTAACTTTTGTAACTTTGTACCGCTTCCTATCATAGTGAAAGCCGTCGTAACTCTGTGGACGCAGCCCTAGTTTTGGGTGATTCATGTAAAATTGCGCCGTCTGTGCGTGTGATTGCTTTATTCTCATTGGTTGTTTTTTATTTTCTGTCATAACAGGTCTAAGGTTACTTGGTGTTAAACTTAGTATTCTATAAATTTTAGTTTATGATGTCAAGAAAATTAGTGGAGTTCACAGTCAATTGGCATATGGGGGGTAAGTATAATGCCAATATAAACCTTAGGGTGGGGCACATAGTTTTTAGTTCTCTAATGCCTCATTTGATAATTAGTGTAAATTGGATGCGATTAATATTGATGTGAGATTAGTGTAAGAGTTTTGAATGAGGTCAGATCAATAATGAGGTCGGATTAGTTTTCACATGTTTGATTTGCATTAAATTAGGTAATGAATTAAACCATGACTTGCTTGGTTTGCATATGTTAGATTGGATAAAATTTATTAAGTTCCATTTTACCCTTTATGAAACATTTTTTCCCTCTTTGCATCATTGCACAAACATACACTACTATGAAACTACCCTTTTGTGCTCTCTCTCTCTCTCTCTCTCTCTCTCTCTCTCTCTCTCTCTCTCTCCCCCTGCCGTTGTGCTCCTTTCTTTCTCTCTCAATAGATCAGGGACTATGATGGAGGTTGAACTAGCTGAAGCAGCTGATTTATTCCCTCCATTAATTCCACCATGATTTCTTCTCAAAATGAGAACTTTCTAGTCACCTGGGTTTGGGAGGAAACCTATCCGCTGTCCTCTTTCCCTCTATGCCCCATGGGCATCCCACTGGGTCGAAAATTTTGAATAGTTTGAACTACTTACAGTTATCAATTCTTTTTATTCGCAGAGAATGAAGGAATGGGAACCTCAACTCCCGGAGGAATATCCATGATCCTATTTATCAACGCACTAATAAAAATGCTCCATAAAAGAAAGAAGGATATGGAAATGTGAGAGGATTTGACGACTATTTGGTCAATGTAGGTTTAATCCAGTTGGGCTATTTTCATAATACTACCCTCCCCATGGGCTTTTATTAGTCCGCCCATTTTGATGGATTGTTAGTCCAACATGATTGCTAATCTTATTGGAAAAAAAACACAAAAAATGTGGGCCCACTTCTTTATTAGTGTAGTCCATACCTCTAATTGCTGTCAAACATGGCCTAAATGTATTAACGTCTTACCTGCATACCTTTAGGGGTGTGTCAATTTCTCAAAACAAGTTTTTAAGAAAACAAATAATTTACAACCTGTTCAACCACTTTTAATCCCTCAATTTAAGGCCAATTATGTCATATTAAAAGTTCATTGTAATTATAATTACTGGAACCTAACTGTAAGTTATTCCCATTTTGAAAACTATCCATTTAGTTATTTCTACTTTCCTCCATATACAAACACCAATGTTGATACATGTATGTATGCACTCAATTATATGTCTATATATACATTTGTAAATTCGAATTTATACATGTATGTACTTATTTGCGTGTGTATATGTATGTATTAATATATGTTTGTAACTTCAAGTGTGTATGCCTCTAGTACACATTTTGTATGTGATGTTGTACAAGAAGTGCAACTAGTATTGGCTCTCCTTTTCTATTGCTTTTTTATACTTGTGTATATTATGGAAGTACTTTCTATCTCTTTATTGATTTTTCTCAAGGATATTAAGTATACCATATAGGCTTGCGTGCATTGAGGGTGACTTGTTTTATGTGGCAGAGACATTGGTGCACTCTACGCTAGAACCTTGTGATGATGCAGATTTCAGTTTTCCTGTGAATTTTAACCTCAAAGAGCATATAGTCTATGTTCGTTGCCGTCCTCATCTCAAAGATTTTATGGAGAGGGTAGCGGGGCTATTTGAGATTATTGTATTTACTGCCAGTCAAAGCATTTATGCAGAGCAGCTTCTTAATGTGCTGGATCCAAAAAGGAGGATATTTCGTCATCGTGTTTATCGTGAATCATGTGTTTTTGTGGACGGGAATTACCTTAAAGATCTGTCAGTTCTTGGCCGTGATTTGGCACATGTCGTTATAATTGACAACTCCCCACAGGTACTGTTTTGGAATCCTAATTCTGTTTAGAACTTCTTGTTCTTTGATCTTACCCATCTTCTCATTATTTGGCACTCCTATAATTCTATAAATTGTTTGGCCATTGTTAATATTTCTAATTCCTTGTTATTGTTACTGCAAGTACGAGCTATTGATACTGTGGAACAAATGTTGATGGAAGCGTATGCTTTCCCCAATGTGTTGTAAAATAGACTGCATGGAGCAAATCATTAGTCCTAGTTAATGGATGAATTTTCGTTCTCATTTGGTGGCTGGGGATTTTGAACATAGCCTGCTTGCTGACATTGGCCATGAATGTATAAAAGAAGTATTTCATCAGAACAGAATAGGAGCTTTGGAGTCTTTTATTGATCAGACAACATTGGGAAAAAGGACTTGCAGTCCCCCCCACCTTACCACTTGGCCATGTTGCCAAAAGGATATAAAATAGATGAAAATTCTTCCCCTTTCGGGTTGGATTACACAGTACTATGTTTATCTCCTGTTAATAAGTGACACAAGGCTGTTATATCTCTCTTGTTTGTTTGTGTTTACTGGAACTGCTGAAGTTACGTTCCCTAACTTGTTCGGTTGTTTTATTTTCAGGCATTTGGGTTCCAAGTTGACAATGGAATACCAATTGAGAGCTGGTTTGATGACCGTTCGGATCAAGAATTGCTTTTATTACTCCCATTTTTGGAGAGCTTAGTTGGTGTTGAAGATGTTCGGCCATTTATTGCCAAAAAATACAACTTAAAGGAGAAAATAGCTGCTGCTATTTGTCCTTCAAACTCTTAGCAGAGACCTTTTGAAAGATGAGTTTCTCATTTTGAGTTTGACTGTTTATCGGAGTGCAGATTGGCTTTTCCTGTATTTTAGACTTCTAGGGACATAATACTCTTGGCTGGGGATTTGTTTCCCAGATTTGAGACTCAAAACAGCCGGGTTCAACCCAGAGAAGGGGGCGATAAATGGTCGTGCTTGTGATCATGTACTGACTATTTAAACTTTTTTCTGGAAAAAATGGTAAATGAAACACATGACGTGTAATTCTCCGAATGAGGTTAGTTTAGTAATTAGAATTCTGTTATTGTTAAACGTATTGTGTACTATGTTGACTTGGAAGACGAAGTCTCGTTAGAATTCATTAAGAGTATTAAATAATTGAGAAGTTCCTATTTCATCATCGGTCAAATATTATTACAATCGGAACTAAAGTGATGTCGGCAGCAGTTATTTTTATTTTTGATGATTTTAACTTTTTCTCATTTTCATTCCTTATCACTTTATGCTGCAGGCTATATATTTGTGTATTTGAATGATATGGAGATTGCAAATTTTCATCATGGCATTTGATCCCAGATTGTAAACGGGTAAGTGATTGGGATTTTAGCTGTTTGAGCTTTTCGCAGTTTTGACTAAACCATAGATGTTGTGCTAGGTATTTTGTATTTTACTGGATTCATATTTATTACATTATTTTAGTTTATATGTAATTGAATTGGTGTGAGATTAAATGTCCATTAAAATTTTTTTATGTATAGAGTTTATAATAATATGGGCTCGTGAATTTTTAAGGTTTTCACATATGTGCTTATAAATAGAACACTGGTGGAGTTTTAGGATTTAAGAATAGAGTAGACAGAAAATTGTAAGTCTAATTGGTAGATAGAAGGAAGATAATGCTGTACTTTTTCATATTCGACGTGGTGAAATAAATTTTTTTATTGCTTGTAGATGTAGAACCAGGTAAATTTTGGGTGTTAAATTTTTTTCCCTTTCTAAACGTAAACTAGTGAAATAATCTTTTTGTGTGATTTTTTGTTTTCGTTTACGTTTAGAAATTAATGTTTAAATCTCAATAATAGATCAGTCTTTGTTGGGCTCATTTGGTTTTGTTGACAATGTTATACTTGTTTGAAAATGACAATGTTCGAGTTTGACCCGAAAAATATAAACCAGCTAGCGAGTTTAATAATATTTGATTTTTTATAAAATCTTGAGTTAATTAAACGCACTATGTACGACTTTTTTATTTATTTGAGTATGAGTTAAACTTATATCAGCTAAGTTTGTTTAATAAATGAGTTTAATTTTAATTTATTAATGGCTTAATTATTAAACAAATTGAAGACGAATGAGTTTTAACACAAGTTTCACCTCTGTTATTCTGAAATAACAATCCGGTTATGGGGTCCCCATTATTTAAGAAAAAAAATTTAAAACTGAAAAAAAGCAGAAAGTGAAGTGATTTTTTTTTCTAACAAGCATATGATTAGTAAAAAAATTTAAATTTCTAATCTGAAAAGCATAAAAATTGTAAAAAAGTTTATACGTTTTACTAAATCATATTGTTAAAAAAGTATGGTAGTAAAAAAAATGACCAAAAGAGAAAACATATGCAATTACGAAAACTATGTAAATTCAGTTTTCAGTTTCATAGGAATTTTTTTTTCCTCCCTACATAATTTGCTAGAAATCAACAACTAAGTTGGCTTAACAAGGTTGTACGATTTGGAAAATTATTAAATTTGGATAATATATAATCTTGGGAGAGAATGAGAATATGATTCTGGATCCTCATGGTTAAATTTGAGAAAAAAGCATCCATAATATTATTCTTTACTCTTAGCAACAAAATCCTCTGAAGATGAAAAGATCCCAAAGGACCACTCAGTGGCAATACAACAAGAACTTATTGTAAATATACAAATGAAGTAAATTTTATTGGATGGAGGAGATGTGAGTTTCAATCTCACTCCCATGACTTCAGATGCTATGGGGTGTTTGGCAAAATTAGTGTTATTATTTTTTAGATTTTTATTATTAATTTTAATTACAAGTTACAACTTATTCTAAACAATGTATAATTTTGTTACAAGTTATTATTATTATTTTTTATTTCTGTTACAAGTTACAATATTTATCAAATAATTATAATTTCTGTTACAATCTGTAAGCTACTAGTTTTAACAATCTCAAACACTACCTATATATTGTAATGAAATATCTATTTCTTAACTTGTTAGAAAGAATACGTACTCATACTTTTTGTTAGAATAGTCATTACATTGAAATTCAAATGGCCATTCTCACATTGATAACACCTACCAAAGGTGAGGAAGAGAATACAGAGTTAAAATGACAATTCCATTATTGCCCATTCTTGCATGCCAAATCCAAATGTGACCTTAGGATTGCCATTCGTATTTTGCGCATTGCATACCAAGTGTGGCACTTTCTTACTTGATCTTTCAATTTGATGTCAATCCTAACTTAATGAATTTTTTTTTTTGGGTCTACGTCATCATCAACTAAACGCAAATTTCCAAATTCAAGGATATAAACAGATATCAAAATATAAATTTTCAAAATTCATCCAATCATGTACATATTAGTACAATTAAAAAGGCACTCATAGGCCTGGATGTGCTGATATTTATTTTCTTCGCTCTTTTCTCTACAAGTTTTTTTTTTCCAGCCTAGATCTAGTTGGTAGGAGAAGGAGGAGTTGGATATCTTTCCATCGGCCCAACTCCCTTATCTCTGTTTCCTTATCTCCCCTATTTCTCGTCTCTTGGTTTTCTTTGGCCCATAATAAATTACACCTTCTTGTGAGTGTGATGGGTGATGATTCGCGAGTTTTGAGTGCGGCTTCGGCGGTTGAGGGTGTTTCAGGCTCGGTTGCCCCGGTCAGGGGTGCTACGACGGCTAAAGGTGCTTTGGTCAAGGACTCTTTGAGCAGATCTGCGCCGACGTGGGGTGCTCTGGCAGCTTGATATGTTATGAGTGTGATCTTTTGGCCAAATTTGCTCCGAGAGGGATACTCCAACCAAGTCTGCTCTGAGGGTGGCACTTTGAACTCTGGTGGTGTTTCGTCCTTTCACTCGGGAGGGTGTTTTACTCGTCTTCTTTTAGTGTTCTTGTTATGTTTTGACCTGTATCTCTTATTTTGTTTTGCTTTTTTTTCTTTTTTTTTTCAATTATTTTTGCTGGCTTTTGAGCATTCTCCTTATGTGGGGGTTGTTTTCCGGTTGGTGTGTGGATTTTTTCTCTCCTCACAGTAGGAGTAATTGGTGTTCTTCGGTTAGGTCCGTAGGAAAAGTAGGATGAAGACGCAGTTGTCGTTTCTCCTCCGATGGACGTTGTCGCAAAGTGTGGCATTTTGAGTTCCAACTGAAATTAGAGGTCTTTATGACCCGTTAAAGATTTGTAAAAGATTATTGTGCTGATTTGTTCTTTTTTTTTCGGCCATTTGTGGTCTGACAGGTGTTCTCCTTTCTCATTAATAGAAGGTTTAATAAAAAAAATAAATACATGTTAGTGTAATTGGCAATTTTCAAGTGTTTAGATAAAACTACAAAGTGTCTGTATTGTCTGTTCTTTAGGTTTATTGGTTGTTGTCTTTGTATGGGTTGGGACGCTTTGCATTTGCATCATCTCTTTCCATGACCCCTTGTTTTTGCTTCTGGTTAACCTTTTTGCCTCAATGCTCGAGCGCTGTCTTAGCGCTCATTGAACTTGGCTTTTGTGACTTATTCTCCAGTAGCATGTGCTCACTGGACGCCCTCAAGGTGCTCAAGCGCTGGCTTGGTGCTCGTTGTGCGCTCAAGCGCTGAGCCAATCCTGGTGTTTCCGTTAGCAGCTCTAGTGGGGTGCGCTAGCTAGGCGCTTTTTGTGTGCTTGAGCACTGTTGAGCACTCGCCATGAGCCTACTTGGAGCATGAGCGCTTAACAATGCGCTTGAGCCACGCTCGAGCACTCCTAGGTCAACACCTTCATGGCGCTCGCTATGCGCTTGCGGCGCGCTCAAGCGCTCTTGCTCGCTCGCAAGGCGGTCAAGCGCCCAGAGCCTATTTTCTGTCACCATTTTAGTTCAAAACCCTAGTAGTATATGAGTTTTTGCTTTTGCTAGTTTTTGGGTTACCAAAAAAAATAGAGAGTTTTGATTTATTGATTTGACCTCATTTAACTTTGAATTATTTTTTAAATCTTTTTTCCACTCTCTTATAACAATCTAGGTGCATTTCATCTCATTAAAGTGTGCTCATAACTTAGATTGTATTTTTCAAATACATATTATTATTCCTGCACTTTTGGTCATACATTATCACTTAAAATTTGCCCGGATCACGTCTAAGCTTTCGGATTACGTAGATTGGGAAGTTGAAGCAACTTGGATTTGTGCACTATTAAAAGACAGTTGAAACATCACGTTTTATACGTGTGATTATAAGGTTATAATCACGCTTTTCCAAGCGTGATTTATGGGGGTGTAATTTAAAATTGAGATTTTAGATCACGCTTTTTTACGCATGATTATTTACACAAAAAATATGATTAAAAATAGAATTAGTGTGATGTTAAAACTTTAAAATCACAATTTTGCATTATCGACCACGCTTTTTGTGCGCGATAAATACTGAGAAGTGTGATTAAAAATAACAAAAAGCGTGATTAAAAATAAAATTAGTATGATTATTAAGTCAATTTCGCATTATCAACCACACTTTTTGTGCGTGATAAAAACTGAAAAATTGTGATTAAAAATAATCACTGCGCACCAACGCGCAACTAATGTTGTTTCGAGTCTTTTTTCACCTATGATAACCCTGTCAACTAATACAATTCTTGAGTCGCCAATTTTAGTTAGTTTCAAATCTAAGTTTCTACATATTTAGTTATATCATATCTATAACGCATAAACGTACAACTATAAAAGAGTGTTTCCAACAGAATGAACTTCAAGTTCCAAACACAAGACAACAAAATAAATTACCATGACTGTAATTAAAGAATTCATTAATTTTTTTTAAAAATATTCATATGACACTCAATAATCTTTTAATTAATTGTACCAAATTAAAAAAAATGCCTAATAATTTTAAATTTATCACAATACAAATTAGGAGAATTCTTACTAAAAAAAGGAGTAACAATTCTAACAAATCCATCACTTGAACCAATGTTAAGAAGAACAATGGTAGCCGCACTTTGGAATCTGCAAGTCAATCCAATTCACAAGATAGAATTAGCATGGAACAAAAAAATAGTAAACAAGTTGCTCAAAAATTGAAAAAATAAGCAATTACTGTAATCCCAAAATCATATATTCTCATTCAAGACCAGTAAATTAGAAAATCCTTATACACAAATTGTCATGATCTCAAACCCGATGCACGTGATCCCCATATTATAACCCGTTCTCCCTATAACTAACTTTTGTTATGATATTCTCTCGAATTGTTTAACTCATTTGAACAAGAATAACTCCCAGATTTATAAAATAATATAAGTATAAAATTTATAAATTTTGGCAAAATTTTCTCTATTTTTCGAGCTATCCTAAACTTTCGAAAACTTGTTAAATTCAAATAACAATCTATACTCAGGCACAGCCTGAATTTCAACTCACAATCACAATGCAGACTAATTAATGACTACTATTTTCACATCAAAACATTTTCTTCTTTCAACTCCATCCAATACTCAACACAATTACAATTATTTTAGAAAATAGAAAATATCAACAAGACTGTAAACTGACCAAAGCATTTTTTTTTGAAATTTTAGTCACAAACTAAAAGTTTTTGCTATACAAGAATTTCAGGAGTATCTGAAAAATGAAAATCCAGCATCCCATTATGTTTAAAAGGAAGCAAAATTGGCATGAGTGTGGGTGTGTGTAGCTATATAGATAGATAGCACGAAATATAATAACTATTCATAATCGATACTTCCTGAATTTCACAAACAAAAAAAGAGTAAAAGAAGCAAAATAAGAAAATTCTAATGCAGCAGACTGAATAAATGATACTAACAGAACATCTACTCATAAAGAGTTCTTTAGTCCAATTGCAGTTAAGAAAATAAACAAAAAAACACTAATCATTTCTCCAGGTCCACTAACCACCAAGTACTTACCGTGACAGTTTCAACTGAATAATACTCACGATCAACATAATCCCCCATGAACAAGTAATTTGTATCTGGGCACTGTCAATTACAAAACAGTACAAATAATTACATATGTAAACTAGATAATTATAATAAGAATGCATGAATAATAGTTCTATAAATGAGTGAATGAACTAATAGTAGGCAATCTCATGCATAAACGTAAAACATAAAAGCCAGTTATAAAAGAGCATTTTCAACCTAATAAATTCCAAGTTCCAAACACAAGACAATAAAACAAATTACCATAACTGTAATGAAAGAATTCATTAAATTTTCAAAGAAATATATTCATAGAATACTCAAAATTTTTTTGATCAATTGTATCAAATTTTTAAAAAAATGCCTACTAATTTAAAATTTGTCATAATACAATTTAGGAGAATTCTTGCTAAAGAAAAAATAGCAATTCTAATAAATTCATAATTTGTTGAAGGAATACTTCACACAATTTCATCAAAAAAACCTACCTACAAAAGAAGCATTTAACCCAATATTAAATAATTATCAAAGGAACCTACATAAGATGTACTTTTTTTTATATTATTTTTTCCTGCTGGGTAGTTGTAGGGTGTTATCATTCCTTTCAGTTTTAGATATATACATTTAAGGGAAAATCGAATCATCTTTCGATTCGAAGGTCAAAAAGAAACTAAAAGAGCCGTTTCAAGCAAAAAAATTAAATCGTCGTTTGGGTAACTTTTTTTAACTTGTACCTTTTTTATTCATAATAAAAAGTACTTTGTGTGCTGGTATTGTGATTTTTATCTTGAGTTTCACTCAAAGATTTTCACGTTATATCTTGTATTTATCTCTTATTAATGTTGATTACTTATTTACATAAACTAAATAATTTTTTAATTTTTTAATTAATCAAGAATTAATCTATTCATCCCATATAGGATTAATCGGATCTATTTACATAAATAAATGAAAACAAACATGTCTAATGACTATGCATAAATGGAAATGCTGTAACCATAAAAGTCACCGTCAAAATTATTCACACTTAGAAATGAATGGCTCATATTAATCTACTTGCTATGTTGGTCATAATTCAAGTGAATTCAATTATTCGTTTTAAATTGTGGGTAATTTATATTTCTATACAATTTTATAATGGTAAAATACTTATTTGGTATTCTGTAATTTTGAAACTGTATGAATATTTCATATTTTCTAAACTACTCTTAACAACTATATATGTCCCTCACTCCCCCCACTCTCCCTTTCTCAAAAAATCACAGTTCACTCATTTTTTCTCATTCTTTACAACATATTCATCAAATTTTTTTAATTTTAAAATTATAATTATTTTACATTTGCACATATATGTTTGTGCCAATTGATAATTTTTATAGCAAAAAATTAATAAACAGTTCAATTTATAAGCCGTTTATTATTTTTCATCAAGCATAAATTTTTTTTTAACAAATAAGGTCTATTCTCATAAAAGTTTCAATGCGCAAGGTCATTTTAGAACAAAAATACCATAAAACAGATAAATTTATTTGTACATTTTCAAAACATGTATAAATAACACAAATTAATTTATTTGTCTTTTATTAAAAACACGTGTAAAAAATATAAATAAATTTATTTGCTTTATTAAAAGCATATATAAATAACACATATAAATTTATTCGTGCCTTTTCAAAATATGCATAAATAATATAAATAAATTTATCTGTTTGTATTATCTGTGTTAATATGCAAATATTACAAATATACAAATAGAAAAATTTATCTATTTGAATATCAAACAGATAAGTTTATTTATTTTTATGCAAAATAGATAAATTTATCTGTTTGTATGGTATTTTTGAAAGAAATCACACAACTGGACTTTACGTGTTAAAATTTTTATTGATGAACCTTGGACATTAAAGTTTATTTTTTTTGAACATTTAGCTAAAATCCATTTTTTCAAATAACTTTTATGAATTTGTAGCATTAGTGATGCATAAATATACATCCACATGCTGAATACAATAAAAAAAACATACGAGTCTGGAGGATTTGAACTGAAAAGCATACAAATTTTATTTCGAGATGGAGGAGGATGTGGAAGTTGAGGTTCCATCTGCAGCATCTTGAAGGAGGTCATGATCACTCATCATAGGCGTCACGACGATCAGGGGTCTGGCTAATCTGCCGTTCCTAAAAGAGCTGAGCATTGTGTTTGTGGCGCTCGAAGGTCCAGAAACCGTAGGAACAGAGAGGATAACTCCACATTGTCTTGTCGCACCGATCCTTCAACGTGTACGAATGATCTCTGAGTTGACGATCTCCTTCCATTGGATCCTCCATCAACCTCAGTACCAAGTTCTCAACGAACTCCATAATGAACCTCGTCGCTTTCTGTGCCTCTGAAAATTCAAAATTGCATTGAATAAAAAGCACTGGTTCACGCCGTTGAATAAAACACGAAACCCTAGGTTAAAATCTCTTTTCAATTTCATAGATTGTGTCCACACGAGAAAGGTAATTCAAGTGAAATCGCGATCAAGAGAATGAATGAAAGATGAGTTGTTGCCTCTTTGCGGATCGAAAGTTATGAGATCAACAGTTCTTGCTTGAAATTTCGGAAACAGTTCAATATGTACACTTCGCGATGGTGAAAACTGAAAACGTGGTGTATGTGTGTGTGAGATATATTGGGCCGGGCTAAGGCCCAAAATAGTGAAAGGATAGCTCATAAAACTCATTGGCTCGGTGCATGTTATGGTGTTTGAGATTCTTGAAACTAATAACTTATAAATTATTATTTGTAGAAAATATTATGAGTATTTAGTAAAAATTATAACTTGTTGTTAAAATAAAAAAATAATTACAAGTTGTAACAAAAATTCTGAGTTTTTGAAATATAATATAGCATGCAAATAAAATTAATAATAAAAAATTAAAAATTTATAGCACTAGTTTTACCAAACACCTTTACATTTTGTTAATTATTTTATGTCAAAAGTATAGTGAATTTCACGTCAAGTCTTGATATAAAATTCACCATACTTGTAAATAAATAGTATAATATATATTATTTCTAGAGTTTTTAATTGAGTGATTCACTTCATTTATTTTATCTAATTAGTCAAAAAGTAGAAAGATTCCTTTTCTTTCTAGATACCTTGTTGGATTTTAAAATAATTTAAAATAATTGTGTAAGTCACCAAAACTTTAGAAGGTTTTTTCAAAAGCACGGTATAATTTAAAATTATGATTTTTCAACCAGAAGTCCATATATACATCATCAACAAACATTAGACCCATAAACTAACATTTTAACGCCAAAGAACCACTAAATCTAAAAAAATCGTGTTCTCTCAAAAATACCCCTAACTACGTTCGGCACGTTAGTTTGCTTGCACGATACGATTCATAATGGCATTCAACTCATTATCTCTCATTCACATTCAAAACAAAAATCGCACTCGACTCATTTGGAATACGAAATAGCAAAATCTCATTCGTCGCAAGCTCGGATTCATACTCAAACCTGAAATCGACTTAATCAACTCGCATCGTTAAGGTTAGGTTTTGTACTCATTCTTCAGTTTACGTATTTCATCTCTTTCACTTCTTCAATGAAAAAGATTTTATCAATTTACGTATTTAACTAAAAATGCGATGATAGTGACTCGTTTCTACTAGTTCCTCAATATCGATATGTCAACTCAGTATCGATAAATTTATCTGTATCTTTAACAAAATGTAAAACGTCCACAGATAAATTTACCTATGTGATTTGAAGAACATTAAAATCGTACAGATAAATTTAAATCTCTTATTTGAACAATGTAAGAAATTACGTAAATGAACAGATAAACGTATCTCTCTTATTTCAAAATTGTGAGAAGTTGTATAAATGAACAAATAAATTTATTTGTGCAATTGAAAGCACTTTTAAAGTGCACATATAAAGTTATTTGTATTGTTAATAGAAGAGAAAGTTATCCGTATTGTTAATAGAATGTAAAATTCACACAAATAAATTTACATTTAGGATTCGAAGAACGTTAACTTACCACAAATAAGTATATCTGTCACGTTATATGTGCTTTTAAATTGACAGATAAAGTTATCTGTATTGTTAATAGAAATTAAAAGTTTCACAGATAAATTTACCTTTAGGAATCAAATAGCGTTAACATTGTACTGATAAATATTTCTATGTTGTTGGACACAGATAAACTTACTTGTATAGTTAAAGAATGCAAACATGTCCACTGATAAATTTACTGCTGCGATTTGGAAAACATTAAAATGGCACTGAAAAATTTAAATCTCTTCTTTGAACAATGTAAGAAGTTACTTAAATGAACAGATAAATTTATCTGTCCTTGTCTTGTTTCAAAATTGTGAGAAGTTATGTTTTTATCTGTCTAAATGAACAGATAAATTTATCTGTGTATTTGAAAGCACATTTAAAGTGAACAGATAAAATTATCTGTATTGTTAATAGAATATAAAAGTTACACAGATAAATTTACCTTTAAGATTCGAAGAACTTTAACTTGCTATAAATAAATATATCTGTCACGTTAAATGTGCTTTCAAATAAACAGATAAATGTATGTGTCTTGTTATAAATGAACATTTGAAAGCACAGATATATTTATCTGTTATTTAAATGTCCAAAGATAAATTTATTTTTAGGATTTGAAAGACGTTAACATGCTATAGATAAATATATCTCTCTTGTTATAACAACGTTGGATTTTATTGAAACAATAGATAATTGTATATCTCTTGTTTCAATAAAATTAAAAGTTATGTAACCTGCACAGATAAATTTATCTGTCTTGTTGGAACAATGTGATACGTTATGTAATTGAACAGATATGTTTATCTGTGCATCTCTAAGTACATTTAAGTATATTTAAATGTGTACAGATAAATTTATATGTCCCATCGAGATAACGTTTGATGTGTTATTGTTAAACAGATAAATTTGTCTGTATTATTTAAAACATGTTGTTTATTTCAAGAAGATAAATATGTTTGTTTCATGTTTCATTTAGACAAATATATATTGTTTATTTTTTTCAATTTAAACATATAAATTTATATAATGCAGCAATGACCAAGGAACGAGGAAAAAGAGTCCTTCAAGATACCCAAGAAAAGCAAGTCCTAAAAGAGCAAAAATTCAAAAGCTATCACCAAAGAAAGAAGAATCTAATCCAAGATGGAAAGAGAACTATGTTCCACAATACCGCTCAAACATTTTTGCTGCTGTGAGACTGCTCAATAATATCAATTTTACCGACAAGCAAGTAGAACAACTGAAAAAAACTCCTTTCTGGTTATTGATTGAAGGCATTGTTACCAAGAAGGTGCAGGAGCAAGATGTTAAAAAGTTTGGTGATAATGTTATTTCAGTAATTAGAACATATATTCGGGAGAAATATCAGTTCAAATTGGGGCAAAAGACAGTGAGCTTTACAGATAAAGATGTATGTTTCATCTTTGGAATCAGATCTGTGCAAACAATAATGAATCTGTTAAGACATACAACAAAGCCCAATAGTAATTTCATCCAAAGAAGGTTCCCTAACCAAGCAAGGATGACAACATGTGAGCTGAAGAAACAATTAACTGAAGCACTAAAGGGAAAAAAGAAAAACGATCATTTAGATGTTGCAAGGCTGATCACACTGTACCTTTGTGTGATACTCTTTTTCCCAACAACTGGTCCAACATTGAGCTGGGTGTTCATCAAATATGTTGAAAGTGTCAAAACATGACGAAATATGCTTGGTCTACAGCGATAAAGGACTGGTTGACTTTCTCATTTGAGAAAAAATCTGACAAACCGGAGACAATTACTGGATGTTTTATTGCTCTTTTGGTACATCTTTCAAACCACTTGTTATTATATTATTGAATGTCCTTTCTTTATACGAAACTAATACATTTTTATCTTTACTTAGAATTGGATATGTGAGTACACAACACTTGTGGAGGCTGAAACAACACATCAGTTCCCAAGAATGCTCAAATGGAGATTGGAAAAGCTGGATTCAGCTTTAAAAAATGTAGAACTAAAAGATCTTGCTGCAAACCAGGTAAAAATAACTTTAAATAACCACAATTGATTATACATATAGATTTATTTGTTCTTTTAAATAGACTAAAGTGATTAACTGATAAATTATTTGTTTTTCACAAAAGCACATATAAAGCATTTTCATTGAACAGATAAATATATCTGTATCTTTTACATCATGTATAAACAAGACAGATAAATTTATCTGTTTCTTTCAATAAGTACAAATAATATAGAGATAAATTTATCAGTTCCTCTAAGTAGGGAAAACTACTAATAGATAAATTTATCTGTTCGTTTAAATAGGCAAAAGTGTTTAACAGATAAATTTATCTGTATTTTATAAAAGCACATCTAAAGCATCTTCATTAAACAGATAAATGTATCTGTAGTATTTACATGATGTGTAAACAACACGGATAAATTATCTGTAGCAGTATATTATTAACAGATAATTTATCTGCTTGTTCTCACAGCTAACTTT
Source organism: Heliamphora exappendiculata (assembly GCA_034768845.1). Lineage (NCBI taxonomy): Eukaryota > Viridiplantae > Streptophyta > Magnoliopsida > Ericales > Sarraceniaceae > Heliamphora > Heliamphora exappendiculata. The sequence goes on along the minus strand of JAOTRH010000024.1, from coordinate 807,568 downwards.
GCATTCATAATCCAGGTGCTCTTTTCAATTGTCCAACCAACAATAGAAGAAAATAAACTCTTTGGGTTCACTATATCTGAGGAGGAAAAAAAATCTGATGATGAGGTTGAAGTATATGGTGACTTCACGGCTGAAGTAGGAGGAGTACTTGAAGGACAGAAAACAGAAAATGATGAATAAAAAACAATTGAAATTCTGGAAAAAACGTATACAGTTGAAATGTTGAAGGAAATTCTGAAAACAAATGAAGATTCAATTCAACAAATAAAGAAGGTGGAGAAGATTTGAAAGAGAAGACATCTGAAAATGAAAAGATGAAGGAAACAATTAAACAGCTTAGTGAAGAAAATAAGAAATTTCTTGAATAAATTGAGAAAATTTCTCCCCATGAAGTAACACAAAATTTTTTTGACGAAAAGGAGTTTGCTGAAGCAAAGATGAAAATAGAAGAGCTTCAAATAGAAAATCAAAAATTGCTTGATCAAATGGTTGAACTTTCTGTTTACCGAGCCACACAAGAATTTACACAGAAAGAAACTATTATGGAGATTGAGAAAGGAAAAGAAGAAAAGATAGCATAGTGGAACAAGAAAAAGAAAGGTTGGTTGAAGAAATGGTAGAGATCTCGGTACACAAAATTACATAGAGTGCTTCAGAGCAACTAGAAATTGACATGTTGAAAGAAACAGTGAAAGCTTTTGAGCAAGAGAAACAACAACTCATTGAGGCAACAAGACAACGAAAAGAAGCTGAAGAGAAAGAAAAAGGAAAAGAAAAGGCTCAACCAACTCCATCTTCTACGATTGCAAGAATCAAGGTAAAAGAAAGGAATGACAAAAAGCTTTCTGAATTCTAGTATCAACCGAAAAGGGGAACGAAGAGAAATACAAACAAAAATGGAGACAAAAAACAAATAGAAGCCCAACAAACATTTGAACAAACAAATCCAATCGAAGCCGAACAACCCAATGTCGAACATGTCCAAGTCTAAGAAACCAAAGTAGTCCCAATCCATGTGGAAGAATATGTACCTGCAGAGAAGATTGTTAAAGTAGCAAGAAAACAAAAAAAGCTCGGCTTTCCAAAGAAGATAAAGAAACGATGAGACTTATTTTTGCAAATGAAAGAGGATTTGAGTATGTAAAAAGTAATTCTACTAAGTTATATGTAAAATATAAATTTAACACTAAATTATACTGTTATGTGAAATTGCAGGGCCCAAGTGTAGGAATCCGAAAAAGACTATGGAAGAATAACACTCGATCAATGTGTCAAAATGATGAAAGAAGAAGATTGCTCCAACAACGTAAGTTTCTAGATCTTCTAACAAATAAATTTATATGTTAATTTTTGACTTATCCATTGTGCTTATATGTTAAGACAGATAAATTTATATGTTAGAAGGTTGTGAATAGCACAAAGTGGTAACAGATAAATTTATTTGTTAGTTCTCATTTTTTACACTTGTTAAACAACTTACAATCTATATACAGGTTATTGATGGAAACTCCTTTATTTTGGCAAAAGAGCAAGAAAAAAGTGAAAAAATTGGAAACAAATGCCTATTATTCACTTATTTAGTTTAGGTAAATAAAATATTTACATAATTATCGTGACATAACAGATAAATAATTGTACAATACTAATTTATCTGTACTATTTAATAGTCGTTGATAAAGTGGTCGACAAATACAATAAGAGCGCATAAGATTGATAAATACCTCTCAACAATTGATATAAATAGAGGTAACTTGTTATCTTCTCTTATATTATTATAATCTCATGTCATTAACAGATAAACTTATCTGTTCATTAATTTCACTGACAAATTTATTCTTTGCATTCGATGATGCAGCTTTCTTATATTTCCAATGAACTCAAATGGTAGCCATCCAACAAGCACGCCATATCAGTGAACTCTCCTTGTTTTTGATATTCAAAAATGCTGTTGGTTCCACTATAACTCGATAAAGAAAAGAAAAGGCATTGAAGACCTATTTTTACAAGATGCTTTCATTGTAGTAAGTAATTAATTTACATTAAAATTACAACTTAAAATAAATTACTTAAACAAAAATATGGCTAATATATAAATTTTTATGTCATTAAAGAAAACATATGTTGAAGCTTTCATAAAAAAGTAACATGAAAAGCAAAAGGATATGCCAAATTTTAAATTATCTCATGTCTAAAGTGTTTTTGAAAAATACAATTTTAATGCACTAATCATATCAAGTGAAGATGCTCCACAACAGAGATCTGGATCGTAAATTTATCTATTTAATTTGTTTAGTTACAATATTATGTGTTATATCTCTTAAATTTATTAAAATTTTAATTTTGTAGGGTTGATTGTGAGATAATTGTCTGCTTTCTAAAGAAGCAATATTACGAAGGAACACAAATATCTCTTTAGGGTGACAAAATGCTTCCACTGAAAACAGTACGAGCTTTCAAAGCTGAACTACTACATAAATTTCTTAATGATCCAGGAAGGTCATGGAACCTAGAAGCATACAATCAGAAACTGTTGTTGAAGCAATTCATTAAAGAACAAGAAAAATAAAATACTTGATTGATTGCTTGTAATGTTTTTTGATGTAAATCTTTTAATTCTTTTCTGTAAATATTTAATAAATAAAAGATAAATTTATTTGTACTAGGCACAAATCCACAACAGATAAACTTATCTGTACAATTAGGATCAAGAACATGGTATAGACAAATGAAATCTTTAACAGATAAATTTATCTGTACTATTTTGAAAAGAAAAAAGTAAGGCACAAATTCTTAACAGATAAATTTATCTGTACTCTAACGATAAAGGCCAAATACTCAAAAGATAAATTTATTTGTACTCTTACATTAAAGGCCAAATTCTGAATAGATAAATTTATTTGTACTATTAGGATAAAGCATAAGCAAGGTACAAATCTTTAATAGATAAATTTATCTATACAATTAGGATCAAGCACATGATATAGACAAATAAAATCTCTAACAAATAAATTTATCTGTACAATTAGGATCAAGTACATGATATAGACAAATAAAATCTCCAACAAATAAATTTATTTGTACTATTTTGAAAAGAAAAAAGTAAGGCACAAATTCTTAACAGATAAATTTATCTGTACTCTAACGATAAAGGCC
>JAOTRH010000024.1:788531-799193 GCA_034768845.1 Heliamphora exappendiculata | reverse complement strand
CTTTTCATATGTAGAAGTTGTTACGTTTCTGAAGTTGTAGCGAAACCCTTTGATGCAGCCTCCCTGGAGACTTCGGATTTGACCCCCTTGGTCTTGGTAAGTCAAATTAAAGCTCAAAAAATAGCTTCCAACCATGAACTTCAGATACATTAAACATAAGATATATTCTCGGTGCCTCGGACTATTCGGCTACTAGCTAAAGACTGATGAACATGTTGACGTTGTAACAGGATCAGATCCCGAGACTTTGAGATGGATGGTACAAGCAGAGCTAGTGCACTGCAGATGGGCAATGCTGGGCGCTGCGGGTATCTTCATCCCCGAATTCCTAACGAAGATCGGCATTCTAAACACCCCGTCGTGGTACACTGCTGGGGAGCTTGAATACTTCACGGACAAGACCACACTCTTCGTTGTTGAACTAATTTTCATTGGCTGGGCCGAGGGAAGACGGTGGGCTGACATCCTCAAGCCAGGGAGCGTGAACACCGACCCCATCTTTCCCAACAACAAGCTTACTGGGACAGATGTTGGCTACCCAGGTGGCCTATGGTTCGACCCACTTGGCTGGGGAAGCGGTTCTCCTGAGAAAATCAAGGAGTTGAGGACAAAAGAGATCAAGAATGGAAGGTTGGCCATGTTAGCCGTGATGGGTGCTTGGTTCCAAGCCATCTATACGGGTACCGGACCAATCGACAACCTCTTTGCCCACCTTGCTGATCCTGGTCATGCCACAATTTTTGCTGTAAGTATAGCCAGCCCTCACAATTCTGTGATCCCAATAACCCAAAATTAATTTATAACCATGTTATGTAGGCATACACGAGGGTGTGCGTGCATGCGTGCGTGTCAGATATGCGTGCACCCAAAGGAGACATATGAACAATGAATGAATAAGTTGTGTAAAGACCACATTGTTAATTACCACATGCAAATCTAATGAAATACACCATCATACAAGCATGATAGACAAAATCAAAATTACACTACAAATCTCAGTGGATCTATATTCAATCAAGTGTTTGTATTTAACTTATTTTTTGGTCTATTTCAGGCTTTCAGCCCCAAGTGATAGGAGCAAGTGATCGAGCCAGCAGCAAGCTAACTGGGATTTATGCCATGGAGAAACATTTTGCAAACATATCTGTTCATGGATGGACTTACAAGAAGTGTGCTTTTCCTAGTGATATTTGTCTGAGTAGAATTTGCATTACCTATCTGTTTATGTCTGCCGTAGAAAGATTGTGCATTGTACAAACATCTCTTTGCTTGAACTTAAAATGCCATAAATAGGATTCAGGTAGCAATGAAATCGTCTGTATAATGACCATTTACATGATGGACAGAAACCCTAAACAGGCCATGTTTCACCTTTATCAAAATCAGCATGCACAAGTGTTGATCCATGATTAATTTGCATACAGGATGTAGCTTGTTACTCATCAATGTGCAATGAATGAATAATTAAACTGATTACAGTTTAGAAGGGAAATAGAAAATTATGCAAGAACGAAATGGTTATGATTTACACTAACAATAAAGAAATTAAGCAAACACACATAAGATAAGATTTATGCGGTTCAACAATGTGCCTACATCCACATCCTGGCTAGATGGGGGAAAGAAATCCACTATTTGAAACAAGAATTATAGTCCCCAAACCCCTGCACGGTCCTGGGTCCAGCACTGAGGGCCGACTCCCGAGGTCCCTTACAATAATTCTTAGAAAGATACAAGACATCTCACGACATAGAATTTAATTTTATCGCAAAATGGAAATGTTGCAGCCAATACTGCCTAATATAGAATCCATAAATGTATTTCCAACAGTAATCGGGCCTGTTTTCATTGGACATTCAACTAATGATTCTGGGGTTTTGAGGGTGGCAACAGACTCATTTAGGAGATAGTTTTGGTGGTGTATTATTTCTTACACCAAGTAGCCTCCGAGTCCAGGTTTACGCAGTAAATACAAATCTGTAAGCATTACTCCCAATCAGGTTTGACGGAAACTAAATAATGCAACACCATTCAAGATATTGAACACTTAAGAGACCCTTGTTGGAATTTTACTCTCACCAAACTATTTTAGTACATGCATTCTGCCAAGTCTTCTATTGAGTTTCCTACCAGTCTTTTGTCTACAATAAATATACAGAATGAATATCAAAGGTTAATGTTACAGGCACTTTCCTCATACATTCTTTCAGTCACTCCCATCATCGCAGCGTTGAATGATGATTTTAAAGGAGTGTATTTTATGTTAAATCCATCATCTAACTGCTGAGATGATGAGAGTGGCTGAAAAAGTGTATGAGGGGAGTGCCTGTAGCATTACTCAATATCAAAATCCTCTATCAAGAGAATTCAGTTAAGACTATCTTGTAAAGCATTAAATAAAAATGTGCCATTTTCATTTATTGATTTTTGAATCTCTACCCTGTTCTAAGCATGCAAGAAGTCTTTGACCGAATCATTAACAACTCGGTCGCGTGAGACAAAATCTATGTATGTATGTGTCTATGTATACATGTGTATACCAACTCGATCGGTATCTACAACTGATTATTTACGTAATAGAACCCTATTATTGTATAAAATTATCAATTCAATAATGTCATTAACAGTATTTTCTAAGTATCATACCACAAAAAACATAATTCAATGAACATAAATAATAGTACATCTGAGAATTCTTAATTGGCTAGTTGTAAATAGCCCCAGTGCTATGGAACAAAGGATTATTCCGGACTTACACCAAGGTATTGACGGTGATTCTCAAATATCGCATAACAGAATGTGATACGATGAGATAGAATACAATAGAAACAAAGACAGGAAAAGGGTTACCTACTTTTAACGGTCAAAGCGAGCTCTTTCAGAGAAAGAGTTACGTTAAAATAGGAAAAGTAGCCCTATTACTTAAATGGTGCTTTCCGATGAATTAAATTAATATACTTCATATCATGGGTTATTCTTAATTTTTATCTAATCAATAAAAGTTGAGACCCAAATTATTCTCCATTATGTTACAGAGTAAATATATTGTATAACAAAAAGTTGAAACTATAGATTAATTGTCCCTTCTCTCTTGATTATGAAACATATTTAGAGTTTTTGCTTAAAAGTAATTTCAATGGGTGGAGATGGCCGAGTTGGTCTAAGGCGCCAGATTAAGGTTCTGGTCCGAAAGGGCGTGGGTTCAAATCCCACTCTTCACACGTGTAGTATTCAATATTTTTAAGTATAAAAATTTTTTAGCAGTTATTTTAAATATAATTTTCATAATAAATGGATGTTTATAATAAAAATCATAATATTTTAAAAAATATATATATAATTATTTTTGTAAAAAATAAAAAAGCTATGCTCTTGAGTTCTTAAATGAGATTTTTTTGCCTTTAACTTAAAATTAAAACATAAAAAATTAAATTTTAAATCTTTTGCCAAAGGAAACCTAAGTTCCAAGCATTCACGTGATTGGTAACTAGCTTAGCTTTTTCTTTTTTTTTTTTACTAAAAAACTTGATTGGACGAAAAGGAAAGAAGTGTTTGTGCCATTTAAATTACAACTTTTAACTTGTAATTAAGGAAAAAAACAAAAAAATTCAAACAAATTTACTTATACCTTGCTTATAACTTTTGAATCTAAAGTTTTGTTTGGCAATCTAACTTTAAGTTAATTTTTTTGTTTAAAATTATTTTAAGTCAAATAAATAAAAAATTTGTTTGGTGAATTAACTTTAAACAAAAAAGCTTTAATTTAAAGTAGTTTTAAGCCAAAAAAATTAAAAAATTTATCTTACAATTATTATAATTTTTAAAAATTTATTTTACAATAATTTTATATTTAATATCGATCTTGTTTGATAAATTTTGATAAATATATTTTAAAAATATATTTTTTATAAAAAATAAACGTATATAATAAAAGTTATGATATTTTTAAAAAACATATAAAAGAATAAATAAAAAATCAAAAAGACTAAAAGGTAAAACACTTTTGAGTTGTCAAACGAGATTTTGTCTTTTCGAACATTAAAAAAAATGCAAAAAACACAATTTAAAATCGATTGCCAAATGAGACCTAAATTAATAAACACAAATTTTACTAGTTTAAGCAATAAATATATAATTCTAACAAATATTTTCAACTTCACCTTTATATTATAATCATATCTTTTAATTTTAAGTCTATAATTTATAAGTTCATAATTTTAGACTTTTAATTACAACAAACACTCTCTAAGGTAAATAAGTTAGCTTAAATTAAGTTTTTAAAAATCTATTAATTAAGTGAAAGATAAATTTTTTTATTTTTTGCTCAAATCAAATAATATTGTTATAATATAACTGCTAGCAATAAATAAGTTATAAAATATGCTTATTATTATCATTTTAAATGAAATAAAAGTTAGAATAACATGTCTTAAAAATTTATATTTTTATTTGACTTCTAAACTTCTAATTTTAGTTTTTTGGTAATGGTGTATGTTAGTTTTTTTGGGGATTTTTTAACTAAAAAGCCAAAAAACTCTTTGGCCAATAACGCAAATTATTAGATGATCTCAAAATACCACGTAGACGATGACACATAATGCTCTCAACAAATAAAAATACTCGACATTAAATGGGTCATTTTTCTCTCCTACCTATCCAACAAAAGTTAACCCATATTGATCTACTTAAAATATTTTTTGCTACATCATTAGATTAAAGTACCACATTAACAATGCCGGCCAATCAAGTCCCGTCTCTTTCCCAAAAAAAAGACAATTTATTAGTTACTCCTGAAGTACCATGTAAAAAATACTAAGTGATATTCATGACAAATAAATGATCGCAATCTACACAATATAAATCATTCTTTATCTCCTAATCACCTAATAAAAGTAAATCATTATGTACTTATCGTAAAATTTATCGTAACCACATTGAGTAGTAGCATAATATAAACTTGCTACATAATACTTTAAAAGCATTGAATAATTACTCCAAAGGAAATTGGTTGACGTTGAAAACCATGCTCAATTCAACTAGTAAATTTTGAGGTGGTTGTTAGTATTGTATTATAGGAACCATGCAAGTTATGTTTGATTTAATTGAATGAAATATGGAATGAAATTGTTATTCAAATAGTCTACTCATTTTGCAGTTTGCTTCAACAAGAAATAGCGAAAATGTTTATTCTTGATGAAATCTTAATTCACCATTTTGTGGGAATAAACATTCCAATAGAAAAGACAAAAATGACAATTCCCTTCATTTTTATTTATTTATTGAGACCAAAATATCTTTATAACTCTTTTTCTATTTATGAAAAAATTATATTTCATAAACCACTACTGTCTCACCCCCTCGCCACCTCCTCCACCACCCCACCTCATACCCCCATACCCCTTCGATCATCAAACCTCATACCCTTGGACTTGAACTTAGGGCACCAGACCCCACCCCGAACCCTAAATCCCAAATACTACCCTCGGCCTTAAACCCCAAGTTGTCAAACAGCTGGATCCTTGAACCTTGGGACTTGGAATCCCGAATCACGAACACCTACCTCGGCACCCGAATCCCAAACCCTGAACTCGCAAAACCACAAAACCCAACCTCGACCCTTGGACCCCTAACCTCAAACCCTCAAAACCTAGACTCCGTGACCCGACCCTCAACCCCCTAACTTGGACCCCCAGACCTCCAACCCGACACCTAAACTCTAGACCCTTGAAACTTAAAACCTCAACCCTCCGAATCTCGAACCCCAATCCTCAACCCACAACTCTCAAAACAACAAATCCTCAAGGGTTTGACCCACCAGGAGCATCACTGCCACCTCAAATAAGAAATGTAAATTTTTGAAAAAAATATACTTTAGTCATGTTCATATAATTATAATTCCATTCTAAGAATCATTCAAAACATACAAACCATAAGAAATTAAAATGATAATTTGATTCTTAATTTGATTCTTAGGTTTATACCAAACATTGGAATAAGAATCACCACTCCCACTTTATTTCATTCTATACCCATTTCAATGGCAATTCCATTTCTATTAAAAATCATTACAATGAACAACACTAGCTTAGAAGACATCAAGATGGGATATATAGCCGTTACTCTAGCTTTAATCCCTGTTTGGCATCACTAAAAAGTTAGATTTTTTAGCCCCAAAAAATAACAGAATTTAGAAGTGTGGCATTTCTAAAAAAAACTCACTATTTTTTTATATTTTTTTCCAAAAAGAAGTTTAAACATATTCCAAACACACTAACATTATTTGAGTGAAATAACTATAATACTTTTAATTAAAAAATCAATTATACTCTCTACAATAAAATTAAAAAAAGCTGTCTCCATATCCCAAACATTACAAGGTAAAAGTAAAAAGTAAAAGTATTTTAAACATTTTAACAAGCAAAAAAAGAAAAAAACCGCCCTAAACAAATTATCTCAAACACTATACTTTTTTTTTCGTCCTCTTTTCTTAAGAAACTAAACCTCGCCAATTTTTTAAACATCCAAAACAGGGGCTTAAATTCAAAATCTTTTGGTCCCAATCTGGCTACCCACAATCATTTATGGTTGCAACTCAATATTGAAGAAGGTGATGGGAGCTTTAGAAAACAGTGGCAATTTGATTTCACAGTGAAGCCCAAGAAAAGTGTGTGAATAAGATTATGAGAATGAACCCTATTTCAAATATCTTTTCATTTTTTTCCCAAGAACAGGAAAACCAATTTTCAAAATTTAAATAACAGAGAAATACAACTAGAAAACTTGCCGGATATTGATGTTAATTCTCGACGTCCTTATGTATTCTAAGAAACAATGATCATTTGGTTGCGAAAATTGCAGCTCAAGAGGGGTGATTTCAGAATTTTCATCATCTGTGAAGATCCTGGGCACGCCTGCAAAATAAGGAACCAATCAGACAGATCAGTTGGCCTCGAAAGAATACTGGCCCATACATTCATTTCATTAAATGAACATCTTGAAAATGAACAAATTATGTGACTATATGCAGAAAAATAGACATCATGAGATCAATGCTTTTGCGTGAAGATGAAATGCAATGAAGCTAATCTTCGTGCACCAGCCATGAAAGAAGGGTATGGGGATGGCACAATCTAATTTGATGCCCCATTTGTGTCGGCGGAAAATATCTGGAAAAAGAAATTCTACATTTTTTGGTGTTTGATACAATAGAAATTAAAATTCTAATGGCAAACATTTTCTAAGTTAACGAAAAATGAGCTGATTTTAGTGGAAAATAATTTTAATTTTTTGATGGAGGAAAATATTATTCACCCTTACCACCGCCACCACTACTCAGCACACGCCCGCTAGTCGCCGGTCGCTAGTCGCCACCACTCACCGCACCATCACTACTGCCACCACCACCAACCACCTCTACCACCATCACCCTTCTACCACCGCCGCTACTAGCACCCACGCCACCCCGCTGCCGCCATCACCCCCTACCACCACTACTGTCATTTCGTCCAATACTAGAGCACTACCACACCACTAGCACCATCATTTCCAAAGTCACAACGGAATACAAAAAAATATTTTCCTAATGAAAATGTTTTCTGCCGAAACAAACGGAGCATAAGAAGAGAGCCAATCCTGGACAAAACATACTGCAGTCTGTGTGGAGATAGAAGACTTTAAAAGTTTATATTATAACATTCTTCCAGGTTAAAGTCAGTTCCGGTTATATGTGTTGAGCTCACTGAGCTTGTCTATACAACCATAACTCATCCAAAAAAAACATATTATGCATTATCAACACAACGATTAATGATAAGATTTTATGCCATTGTAACATTTCTTCATGTAAGTCCCAGTTTCATTGCAGACACTAGAAATTAAAGAAAGCCCAGTTCTCCCGAAAACTCAAACTTACAACCAACCTACTAATTCGCAGTCAATCAAAAGAATAGAAGCTAAACTCCAACAAGTTAATGTTCGGGAAACATTAGGTCAGGTTGGGTGCTTAGCACCCAGGCACAGAGGACTGTTTGACAATTGACGTGTACTGAACAAAAAAGACACGTGGATGACCTAAATTGAGGGGGATGGATATCAACGGTGGGGTCCATTGTTGCTTTGGACCCATTATTATTAATTTTAAATAATGAATAAATTTCTTAATTATTAATGGAAAATTCAAATTTCCACATCAGAGCTGGTGGAAATATTCCTACTTGAAAGACATCAAAATGCAATTTGCAAGTGATTGTGTTCCCTGTTGATTAAATTAAGATTTTCAAGATTATTATGTTAGTTGAGAAGGTAAGCTAAAACCACTTTCTAACATGTATATTACGCATTAACTGAAAAGCCAAGTCCCCTGACCTTAAGATGATTGAAACCGTTTTCAGTCATTTCAAATTTAAGTGATACGTGATTAGGTGTTATCTAATTCACTGCATTATGAAATCACTGAATGCATGCAGTTTTAAGCACTTAATTGTATTATCCAATATAGCCTTTATAACATCATCTACACATATATCTGAAGATGTCGCCCATGAAATACAAGGATACCTGACTTCTAATAACTGAAATTAAGAGGTATCTAAGAACCGAGATTTTAAAACAGTTACTAGATTCGTGATGGAAGTAATATTTAACATCGGATTCCTATTTAAACTACAGGTTAGGTTTTTAACGAAGAGTAGCGTAGGTTGTACAGAATGGTAACGTTTATTATGTGTATCTTAGTCATTTGCATCACTGGTATCACTATCACCATGTCAATCATACTCCCTGCCATCTTCTGAAGAGCAGCAGTAGGGACAGAATTCTTGGAACAGAAATTGCACATAAAGTGAAGTCTTGCCAAAGGATGAATATGGCTATGGCGCACAGCACATCAAAGATGAATCTAGGGCAAAGAATTCACTTTATGCTCACATTATGTGTCAAAAATTCTCCTTCTATCCTCTTCTGAATAACACTTCAGACAAAACTAAGGGCAAAGTCATCGAGATACAGATCTCACAATCGACATATCGAACGAAATGTAACTGAATTAAAAGAACCAATGAATTTAATTATAAACTGACCATGAAAGCATTCCCGTGCTTCTCCGGCCATAAGTACAACATCACCACTTCGAAGGAACATTGCCAGCGGAAAATCGTCTCTAGACTTTCCTCCAAGAAGGAAAATAGCTTTGCAGCCCAAACTGAACAAAAAGAATACGATTCAGACCCAACATAATGTTTCAGATCTTTTTATTGAATTTTACGTATCTGTGTAGAGATCTGCATGATACCTCATGCTTACAATAGGTTTACTCCAATCTACTTCCATGTCATCAAGGTGGCCCCCAAGCATATCACCTGGAATGAGCAAGACATCCCTTTATGAAATAACTAAAGGCTTCAACCCCTGACGTAAACTGGTCAAAAGGTTATCAAGTTTATCATCTCCTATCTTTCTTACAGCTCAACAACCAAATTCCCATGAAAAATTGAGAGTACATAAATACACACCTTCTCATAACCAAATTAAAAACCAAACTCAATGTTCAGAAGATAAGTTAGACAACCAAAAAAACTATCAAAGATACCAATGATCGAAAAGTACCTAAACCAAAGTAATTCACTATAGCAGCTTCTGGCTGGAAGTCTTCCCTGAGTGGCATAGCAGGAACTGCCATTTTTTTAGCTACTTCACACAGAGCATCAGGGATTTTATTGTGTGGAATAGATACATTATAATTACGCTGCATAAACATGCAAAAAACAAATAAATGAATAACTTCAGATGATATTGAGCAGCTCAACTCAAAGAACTAAAATTAGGAACTGTGTATATATGCACAAGGTAAATCAGCCCAAAAGTGGAAAAATAGAGTGACAAACAATTTTCAAAATAAAATGATTGAAGGGAATTCATTTATCTACTAGTCAAAACTCCCAACATGAGCTACAAACCCTCCAGGAACCATCATTATTCTATATCTGATGGAGAAAATATATTCCCCCACAACCAAAAGCAATATGATTACTATTGCGGGAATCAAAGACATACGAAGAAAATTTTGATATTGACCAAAAACACCTCACATGGAACACAAGTTACAACAGATGGTGCAATAATCTTGTGAAAGTTCAACAAACATCAAACAATAGAAAAATCAAAAGTGGTGACCTTGTGGCTTGAAACGCCACTAAGCGTGGCTCAACTGGGCAGTTACCAAGGACCTAGGGAGCTTTGCCTTGATGCTTTTTTGAGTGGAGTGAGTTTTTGAAAAGGATGTGGGTGGTGTTCTGTCAAGTTGGAGGGGGAGGAGAGTTCTGAAGAGAAAAATAAAGACTTGGGTTTTTTTCCCTTTATGCTTGATGTCGCTGATTTAGTTGGAAAGGAATAGGAGATTTTTAATTTGTATAGTTGGCTTCCCGAGCATGGTGCCCCACCAGTTGACGAAACAATAGACTTTATAGATTCTTCGTCTTTTTGAGTTTTGTAGGAGTGTTGTTTCTTCCTTGCGAGTTTTTGTCTGCCTCCCTTGATGTATGGGGTCTTTTCCATTTTGGGACGGCATTCCCTTAATGTCTTGCAATGGAGTACACTTACCTATATATATGGACTTGGTTGTTCTGATCCCCAATTTTGTTAGGTTCCATCGCATTGATATATATA
>JAOTRH010000024.1:759804-788431 GCA_034768845.1 Heliamphora exappendiculata | reverse complement strand
ATTATCCGGCGTGTGTAGGTGTATGATTGTAATAGTGTTCTCTAAATTGATTATAAATAAGAGCTCGCCTACCCATTGGGGTACGACTTTCCATTATTCTTAACACTTAAGGGCTAGCACCTCTAATTATTTATATTAAAACAAAACATTGCTATAATGACATAATTAACCGTTAACAACGAGGAACCTCTTGCGTAAAAACTTGGTAAACCCTAGATTTGTTTAGCGCACACATGGGTTTCAATGTTCTACCTCTTGTCTTATTTTTATTTGTCACTTATGTTGACATTATTGTGTTGATTGTCTATGTCAATGATATCCTTAGCTCCAATGATGACTGACTCTATTGATATCTTTGATTTGAAATGACATTTAAGTCAAGAATTCATGCTAAGGACTTGGGTATTCTTTGCTTTCTTCTTAGGATGATGGTTCCTGGCTGCCTGGCACCGCTCACTAAGTTCTCTACTCAAAGAAGATATGCGCTTGGTTTTCTTTTTAAGATTGGCCTTCTAGATGCTCGTTGTGTTGACAAGTTTATGGATTCCATTGTTAAGCTTAATGTTGAACAAGTAGACTTTTTCATGATGTTAATCGTTATCGGCCATTTGTTGAGAAGTTATTTTATTTGAGTGTTACTCGTCCTAACACTGGGTTTGTCGTTGGTATAGTCAGTTCGTATATAAATGCCCATTGTCAATTGCATTTTGAAGCTATTTTCATATACTGCACTATTTGAATTATGATTGAGAGCATGTATTCCTATGTAGTCCCTTTGATTTCTTGTGTGTGACTAGCTTTAGTTATGCTAATTGAACTGGTAATTGCTTTAGTACACAATGTATTTTTGGCTATTCTACCTTTATTGGAGGCAATTTTGTTAAGAAACATTGTGTTGTTGCCTGCACTAGTGCTAAAGAGGGATATCGTGTTATGGCTTATACCACTTCTAGAATGTTATGAGTTCGCTCTCTTCCTCAATAGTTTGACATCACGGTTCTTATTCCTAAGCAGATGTATTATAATAATCAAGTAACTATCTTTATTAGTAACAATTCTATTTTTCATGAGCGCACTATGGATATTAATGTTAACTGTCACTTTAATTGGGGATTTATTGATATGGAAGCACATTGTCACTACTTATGTTCACCCTAAGGATCATTTATGTTATATTCTCACGAAGTCATTGGCTGATTCTACATTCCAGTGCTTCATATTCAAGTTGGAAGTGTTTGACCTCGTTGCTACAACTTGAGGGAGGGTGTTAGAGTTTTATTTTACTTTTTTCTTTCATCGTATGTTAACCAGGATATTCTTGTAATTGTTTCTTTGGTATGAGAATAAAGTAAATACGTGTGGGATAAATGGGTTGCTTATCTTCTTTCTATCTCTTTTCTCTATGTGACTTTTTTCCTTTGCTTATTTTCAAATCTTAAATTCATATTTTGAAATTCTTCTAGATTTTATTACTGGAGATGCGTTGTTGGATGTTTCTTTGCACAAGGAAGGTTTGGATAGCTTTATAGCTCCTATATATTCAGGATTCGTAGTTTCCCAATTTCCCTGTTGTTGGATTTATAGGGAATAAATGGAATAAATTTGATTTGATTTCTATCAAATCAAATTTGCTGGAATAAATCTGGTTTGATTTCTAAGGAATAAATCAAATCAAATCAAATCTACTGATTTGATTTGCTAATTTTATGGCCTCCCTGATTAAAAAGTCTTCTTCTACTATTTATTCTGTAATTGTCTCTCTTGAAATTTAATAAGAATGATTATTCTTCTTCATGACTACCAGAAGGTTTTCCTGTATCAGAGATGGCATAGGAACCCAAAAACAAGTAGACCGAAACGGATGGGAGTAATGGAACTAAAACAGACGCAAATCAAGTAGACTTGACCCAGCAGAGTATCAATAAGATCCAGAATATCATACCAATCGTAGTAAAGCCAAACAAAAGGAGCCTAAGATACAGCTGGAAACTTCAATCGAACATCCAAGAACTTGAATCAATATTGGTGAACCCTTACAGAACTGAAGGCATCTGAAATTGACTGAAACAAAGTAGGGAAGGCAAGATAGCCGCGAAAGTCACACGGAAACAGTCGCGACATCGACGAAAAAATCCAATCCGAGCTTGAAATCAACTCCGAACATCAAATAAGGTTGATTCGAACCTCATAAACTCCTAGCCGGCTCCCATAAAGGAGGAACAGACCATCAATTGAAGGAAACGACAGCGCAATCGCGATTTGCATGAACAAACCCTAGCGATGCCGAAAATTTGAAAATTTGGGGAAAACAACGAAACAATTATGAAAAAAATTGGGAAAAATCACAAATCGAGTTTTGGGACCCAGACGATCATCAAGGAAGTTTTTTTTTTTTTGATTTTTTTTTGTTACAGTTTTGAAATTAGACAATTGAGAGGTGATAAAAAACGAAAAAAAAAAGAAGGATTGCTAAGAAGTTTACGTAGGATCGAGCTCTGATACCATGTTAGAATTATTGAAAAGAGTGGGAGAGAAAAGGAGGAAGAGAGATAATGAGAAGAACAATGAATGAGAGCACAAAACTTAGGGTTTACACCCTATTCCTTGTTATTTATAATAAGATCAAGAAAATACTAAAAATACAATAATATCCTTAACTTAACAAAAACCTTCATGGTATCAGAGCCTTGTGCTTTTTTTCTATTTTGTTCTTTCTTTTGATGATGTCGTATAAGTCAGCAATGACCGGCGCCCAAAGAAATCCTACCGTCTTTAAAGAGACTCAGGAGCCTTTTATTGACTCGGATGCAATTCCATTTACCAAGGAGCAATCAGAGCACATGTACAAATTGTTCAATATCCAAAAATGTCCTTAACTCCGTCTTATTCTTTGGTACAGAAGGGTAATTCTCTTGCTACTGCGTTGTTATGTGTTATTCCTAACTCTGTTCCAAGGTTTTAAATATTGGCCGTTACGTATCGTATCGGTTGATACGTTTCGGGATTTTGGTCTCCGATACCTATATTTACCAATGTATCGGCCAATACTGTCCGATATCTATCGATAAATGACCGTATCAATGATATCGATGTCTTCTGATACGGCGATTTAGAATCCTGCTCTGTTCATTCTTGGATAATTGATTCTGGCGCAACTGATCATATGACTAGTTGCTCCAAATTGTTCTCATCCTATAGTCCTTATGCAGGCAATAAAAAGGTTAAACTTGCATATGGTTCACTCTCAGTAATTGCCGGGATAGAAACTATCAAACTCACTTCGTTGTTAACCCTCCATGATGTGCCCCACGTTCCTAATTTGTTTTGTAATTTGTTGTCCATCAGTAAAATTACCCCTGATCATCAATGTCAAGCTAATTTCTACTCTTCTTATTGTAAGTTTTAGGAATTGACCACGGGGAGGATGATTGGCAGTGCTAAGGAAAAAGATGGACTCAATTATTTTGACGATGGACCTAACTCGAGTAGACGATGTCAAAGTACTTGCTTAAATTCTGTTTTTGTTTCCAAAGATAATGATATTATGTTATGTCATTATAGGTTAGACCATTTTAGTTTTCAGTATTTAAAATACTTGTTTCCCAATTTATTTCAAAATAAAAGTCCATCTTATTTTCAATGTGAAGTTTGTCAGTTTTCTAAACATCATCGTGCATCTTTTTGCACCCAACTCTACAAACCAACTACACCATTTATTATAATTCATAGTGATATCTGGGGTCCATGTAGATCATCTACGTATTCTGGCAAAAAATGGTTTGTGACCTTTATTGTTGATCACACAAGGTTAAGTTGGATTTATTCGATAAAGGAAAAATCTGAAGTGAAAACAATTTTCAAAAATTTTTACACCATGGTACAAACACAATTTCAAAAAAATATTCAAATATTGCGAAGTGATAATGGCCGAGAATATTTCAAAAACATTTTGGGCCAATTTTTTCTTGAAAAATGAATTGTTCATCAAAGCTCTTGTGTCGACACTCCACAACAAAATGGTCTGGCTAAAAGAAAAAACGAACACTTATTGGAAGTAGCTCGGGCATTGCTTTTAACCAATCAGGTACCTAAATATCTTTGGGGGGAAGCCATTTTTACTGCTACATATCTCATAAATAGAACGCCTAATAAGGTTTTAAGTTTTGAAACACCTTTTGATGTTTTTCGTAAGTCTTATCCAACAAATCGGCTTTCTTCTTCTTTACCTCTAAAGATATTTAGTTGTACCGCTTTTGTTTATATTTATAGTTTTAATCGAGAAAAACTTGAACCTCGAGCCACAAAATGTGTGTTTGTTGGTTATGCTCCCACTCAAAAGGGGTATAAATGTTTTGAACCCATTTCCAAAAAAATATTTGTTACCATGGATGCTACTTTTTTTGAATTACATCCTTATTTCACGCCTCATCTTTAGGGGAGAATCAAAACAAAGATTCGGCTGCGTTTCATGATTTTTTCCAAACTGAAGACTAGCAAAATGATCCTTCTACAACTTTGATTATTCAACCTAAAAAGCTAAGCTTTATCATACCAAGAGAAAATGAGTTGAGATTTTTTACTGAAAAGGCAAGTCTTCCTACAGTGCCATCTCATGAAGTTCATGATCTTATAATCACTAACAAAGGAGAAATAGGAAAAATAAACACAGCGTTGGTACCATTTGACATTGTCTACTCGCGACAGAGGACAACTCGAAATGAATGGTCTTCCAATTCTTTGTACTGCCTAGAATCCGTAAACCCTCCAGGTAATGTCCTCACTGAGCGTTTGCCTCATCTTCAGTTCATTTCATCTTCGAGTTTTGAGTCCTTTAGTTCTAAACCCGAGTCTAGTTCTAATCCTGAGTTCGATGATTCTGATCTTCCCAGTGCTGTCCGGAAGGGTGTGAGGTCTTGCACCTAGCATCCATTGTCCAATTATGTGTCATATGAAAATCTTTCACCTGTTTTTCGTGCTTTTATCTTACAATTGTCTTGTATGGAGATTCCTAATACTGTGCAGGATGCTCTGAAAGTTCATGAGTGGAAGGAGGCTATCTTCGAGGAGATGAAAACTCTTGAAAAAAATGACACGTGAGAGTTAGTTGATCTACCAAGAAGAAAAACAACTGTAGGGTGCAATGGGTGTTTACAGTCAAGTTTAAATCTAATGGCTCTCTAGAATTGTATAAAGCTCGATTGGTTGCCAAGGGATTCTCTCAGACCTATGGCATTGATTACTTGGAGACATTTGTCCCAGTCGTAAAACTAAACCCTGTAAGAGATCTTTTGTCACTTGCAACTAATTGTGATTGGCCTCTGCAATAGTTGGACGTAAAAAATGCATTTTTCAATGGAGACCTGAAGGAAGAAGTGTACATGGATGCACCTCCAGGATTTGGTGAAAAGTTTGGCACAAAGGTGCGTAAATTGAAGAAGTTCTTATATAGGTTAAAACAGTCACCAAGAGCCTGGTTTGAGAAATTCACTCAGTTTGTTAAAAGTTAGGACATGGTTTTAAATATCACCAATACTGTTACGTATCGGCCATTACGTAACGGTATCTCAGGCATCCGATTCGGATACGCACTCTGGTATCGGAGTTGTAGAAAATCTCTAGAGTATCGACCGATACGTATCACGTATCAGTGATGTATCGGTCTGTATCGGCTGACACTTCCGATTCGTGACCAATACGGACTGATATGGGGCCCAGGACAACCCAACTATTTGGCTTCGTTTTTCTTTCTAGAACTCTATTTTCATTTTCAAAGCTAAGTGTCAAGATATTAATTAAAAATAGTTGTAAATATTTATTTTTAGTAAATTTATGATATACTTATCATTGAGTTAATGTCATTTGCTAGCATTTGAAAAAAAATCATGAGCGCAGTTACTGATTCTCGTTATAGATTGATCGATTCTCCCGATACCTGTTACACGCGACCGTAATCGTTACTCTGGCCGATACTGCGATTTAAAACCCTAAGTCAGGGGTACACTCAAGGGCGATCCTACGATGTTTATAAAACATTCACAAGATGGGAAGATAGGGGTTCTGATTGTGTATGCAGACGATATAATTCTCATTTGAGATGACGTACTTGAGATGAACCGATTGAAGACTACCCTCTCATCAACATTTGAGATTAAGGACTTCGGATCTCTGAGGTATTTTCTTGGAATGGAGGTTGCTCGGTCGAAGAAAGGGATTGTTGTCTCCCAACGGAAATATGTTCTTGCCCTCCTTAAGGAGACTGGGATGAGTGGTTGTAGGTTAGCCGGCACTCCAATCGATCCCAATCAGAAACTTAGAGATGACAAGGAAAGCGATCTAGTGAATACAACTTGGTATCAAAAGTTGATGAGAAAGTTAATTTACTTATCACATACACGGCCCGATATTACTTTTGCTGTGAGTTTGGTAAGCCAGTTTATGCACTCAAACATCTTGAAGAAGTTTATCGGATCCTCAGATACTTGAAAAGTACACCAGGCAAGGGTTTACTCTTCCAGAAGACCACACAGCAGAACATAGAGGCATACACTGATGCAGATTGAGCAGGCTCAATTATTGATAGGAGATCCATGTCAGGATACTGTACTTATGAATGGGAAAATATGATCACACGGCGAAGCAAGAAATAGAATATGGTTGCAAGGAGCAGTGCTGAGGCAGAGAATAGAATATGGCTAACGGAGTTTGGGAGATACTATGGCTGAAGAGAATTCTTAAAAAGCTACGGATGCCGGTGAACATGCCAGTAAAGTTGTATTGTGACAACAATGCTGTCATAAGTATTGTTCAAAATCCAGTACAACATGATCGCACGAAGCATGTAAAGATTCACAGACACTTCATAAAAGAGAAAATTGATAGTGTTTGCATGCCTTTTGTTCCTATTACTCAACAAATAGCCGATATTTTCACCAAAGGACCCTTCAGACCTAGTTTTGAGCTCTTTGTAAGCAAGTTGGGCATGATAGATATCTACTCTCCAACTTGAGGAGGGGTGTCGGATTTCTAGAGAATAAATGGAATAAATCTGATTTGATTTCTATCAAATCAAATATGCTGGAATAAATCTGGTTTGATTTTTAGGGAATAAATCAAATCAAATCTGTTGATTTGATTTGCTGATTTTATGGTTTTCCTGATTTGGGAGCCTTCTTCTATTATTTATTCTGTAATCATCTCTATTGAAATTTAATAATAATGATTATTCTTCTTCTAAAAAATCTTCTCCTATAATAAGAGGAGCACTTCCCTATTGTGAATCAATTTATGTCTTCCAAGGCCTGCATTAGATCATGTGCTCATTGTACTTGTTTGTGGCAGGGTGTCTAGTGGTCAAATTGTTTTGGCTCGGAGGGGCTTGTGAACATGTTGGTTGTCTTCGAGCTTCTACCTTTCTTTGTAATTTAAAATCCTGCAGGAAGAATTGAGGTCTTGGAACAAGGAATTGCTGGGCAATTTGGATGTTGTGAATTGGTTCGGCTTATAAGCTACCTTCATGGACAAAACTATAAGAATATTTCATTACAAAGGAAAAATATACAGGCAGACCCAATTTGTCTCTAATCTCCTCAAACTCAATACACTCACACACTTGTATACATGATTCTCTATTCAACAAACTCACTATATATTTCCCATAGTGTACTTCACTCAGAGTTTATCTCTCTTGTTTTCAGTAAATTGAAATTGAGAAACGAACATCCTATTTATAGTCAAAGTTACAGTGGCCTTAGTCTGCAAATGGGGGATAACTGGAATCCCCACGTGAATTTTGGCATCCCGAGGTCTTTTGCTAAAAATGAGATCTTTCGTAAAACATTATCTGGGATATGGCTCTGAAGATCTGCTTATAAGACAGATTAATTTCAGAGGGTGGTGATCTATAACAGGAGAGCATTTTGGTTAATTGGATAGCTGATTTGCTGTAGACAGCAATGTTACATGGAAAAGGCTTATGACAAGGCAATAAAACAGTCTCAATTCTTAAGAATATCAGCTTAGGTTGGGGTGAATTTCTATGAACTGTAGTTTTGGGGCAATTGGATCATTGTAGAGGTAACAATTTCCCATGGCAAAGCCTTGTGAAATGTTATGAAAATGATCTGGATCATGAAGAATTGTGAAAATCTTAAGAAAATGAACTGGATTATTAAGAATGTTCAACTTCTTGGGAACATTGAAAGCCTTATTGGTGTAGTGTGGCGGAGAAGTATTGAAAGCCTCCTTTCTTGCTTTAGGATCTGGGGGGTAAAAATTCTACCTTTGTTAATTATCTTAGGGGGTGAATATGTGCTCTTTGGGTGATGCTACATCAATTGAATGGCTAAACAGGTATAACAAGCTTTGGAAGCCTGGATGAAGGCTATAGTTCCCACAGTCATCAAGGACCCTTTTTGTTTCAAAGAAAAGTGTCTATGGTAGAATTTAGAGGGTTGAATACATATTGATTTTGGACTTAGTATGCTGTGGACATTTATTTTAAAATTTTGGGGTTTAATGGTCATTGGTTTGTAATTTTTAGACCATCCATGGGATTAAGTTATAGGTCTTATATCTGCTATATGTTGTGTTTAAAATATGATCATTATTCCTATTCGCTTTCCTACTTATCAGTTATAGTCTTCGTAGATTCAAAGCCTAGAGAACAAATAGATATCATTAAGATATGCATGTAATCTCCCTATGAGTTTGAAACTTGAGCGTGTGTTGTTGAAGATTTTCTTAACCATGCAAGAGTGAAATCTTTGATAAAACAAAGCACATAATTCTCAGGTATTCTCAGCCCCAGAATGGCCTCTATGTTCACCACAAAACCTGCATAGACAAACCCAAAACCATCCCCCACCTTTGGACACCGCATTAACAGTTGAAAACCCTGTACGAGTTACTGTTTAAAGAATTATGGCCCCTTTTCTATACGAGTACAATAATTTTTCACCTTTGGAAATCAGCCCATTTGCTTATTATGTCCTAGAAACCCTAAAGCCTTTCTTTTATTTTTTAGACCCTACCGTAAGCACACCACAAACCAAACTCCAGGTAGAAAAATTATAATTTATCTAGTACCATCCTATCCCAGTTTGGTGTTGTACCTCAAACATTCAATTTATCTCCCACCGTTTGATATCATTGCTCTCTTTATCAAAATGGTGAAGACCATTGATTAAACTAAAAAGGTGTTAGTGTAGCTATTTTCTTATTTTATTGTTCTATTTATATTTGGAGGACCTTCTTGTAATTTAGACTTTTATCACTTTAATATAAATACTTAGAGGTGCACAGAATCAATCAGAATCCTAAACCTATTTTTTTAATTATCTTTTTCTCTATCTCTCATTTCTCCTTCATATCTAACCCTAAAAACTTGGATTTTAGATTTTAACTTGGTATCAGAGTCAGATCCTAAGCAAAGAGAGTATAACATAACTAGAATATCATCGGGACCAATCTGAGTTACTGAAGCAACATTCTGACGCAGATGTTAGCATTCTGACGCCGATGTCATGCTGACGTCAGTATGGTAGATTGAAATTGATTCTCTGATCTTGAGCAAATGGTGATTCTGAGTATTATGATGATTTTTTCACAATTTTTTGAGGCCATCTGAGGAGTTTTTCGATTTTTTTTGAAGATTTTTGACACGTAGGGTTTCGGTTTTCTTGGATTCATGGATTTTGGCACTTTTGCATCAAATTGAAGGTCCCAATTTCATCTATAGGGGCCGAAATCACCTCTACAGTTGTCGACTTGGCTTGATTTGCTTCGATTTTGGGGTTTCAATCACATCACAGCGCCCTTGCGCCAATGTGCGCGACTTCTCTGGTTTCGGATTTCAAGGTTTTGAGCTTTCTTCTTTCGAATTGGTGGTCTCAATCTTATCTATATGGGCCGAAATTAACTTTAGGATTGTCGATTTGCCTTGATTTGCTTCGAACTTTGGTATTCTTCTTGAAATTGGTACCCTATTGCGTCGACAGCTTCGCGCGACTTCTGGTTTGCGCCTTCTAATTTGTTTTGCTTTGAGCTCTTTGATCTATGGTATGTGCCTTGCAAATAATCCTTTTGGGTATACTTTGCATTGATTTGGAGATTGCAGTTTGATTCTCTTGATTCGCGACAATTTTTCTGGCGTGCTACTTCTATTTTTTTGTTTTCTGGTTCTTAGTTGCTTGCTATGGTTGAAAACAAAGTCTCCTTACTTAGAGATGATGATATACGCAATTCTATCACCTCCACTAGATTAAATGGCTTGAATTACTTGGCCTGGGCACATGCTATGAAAAATTTTCTGCGGGAGAAGCGTAAACTTAAGTATATGACTGATCAATCCTTACCTCCAACCGATCCCAAATATGAAGATTGGATGTGTGAAGATTCAATTGTTATGGGCTGGTTGTGGCATAGCATGGGACCTACGGTTGCTGCAACCGTTGAATTTTGTGACACCTCTAAGAAGACTTGTGATTCCGTTGCTAACTCTTCCGATCAGAGTAATGTCTCTCGTGTTTTTGAAATCTATGAGAAAATTTTCACCACGAAGTAGTCAGGGAAGTCTTTATCGGAGTATTACAGTATTCTTAAGAATCTTTGGGACCAGTTGCTGCAGTTACGACCCCTTACTATTGATCTCGGCCAGCAGCAGTGCCACTAGGAGAACTTTATGATTGATTGCTTATTATTGCCTTGTTTGGACCTTAAGTTACGAGGGTTCAAAGATCAAATTCTTGTCAGCGAGACATTACCCACTGCGGCTAATGCCTACTCTTGACTTTTTCACTGCTCATTGGTACAGGCTTCTTCTGTGGTTTGACCTGTCTATTCTCCTTCGGAGTCCTCTGCCTTGGTTTCTATTGGTGGTCGTAGTGGCCCACGTGGTGGCCGTGGTGGCTTTAGTGGTCGTGGTGATGCTCGTATTGGTGGTTGAACAGGTGGCAGAGGTGTCCGTAAATGTGATCATTGTGGGGCTAGTAATCACACTAAACCGTATTTGTTGGAAAAAGTATGAGAAGCCTAGTTATTCTCATCAAGTTGCTGATAATACTTAGACATCTTTCACTCTTGACCAAGCAGCCCCTAGTTCTGATTTTCATGGTACACTCACTACTCAAATTAGCGATCTTGTTCAAGCATTGCGTATCGCTTATCCTTCTTCCAATTCTACTGCTACTTTAGCTGATTCAAATACTACTGCCTGTGCTGCTCTTGCCCTTCCTTCATAGATTATAGATTCCGATGCTAGTTCTCACATGTCTGGTAATCTTTCATTTTTTCTGATTTTACTTCTCTTCAGCATAATATTATTTTAGCTGATGGCTCCTCTCACCCTCTACCATCTAGCCTCTATGTTCCTGATTTTCCGTTCAACTTGCTTTCAGTTAGTCAATTGACTAAAGTTTTAAATTGTTCTATAACTTTTTCTCTTCTCGTGTTTTTCAAGATCTGCAGACCAAGAAGATGATAGGTTCTAGGCATGAGAAGGATGGTCTCTACTATTTAAATGTTGATCCAACATCTCCCCACACATCCGTTGCCTTGAGTGCTTCTGTCTCTCCTCTTCAGTGGCATTTTCGGTAGGGAAACCCGTCCTTGGCAAAACTGAAGTTAGCTATTCCTACTTTGGATTCTGTGTCTAGTTTAGATTGTAAGGCTTGTCAGTTAGGCAAGCATCACCGTAGCTCTTTTCTTTTTAGTAATCATGGTCGTCACTTTGCGTCTTTTGATGTAATCCATACTGATATTTGGGGTCTTTCTCGAACTCCGAGTACTAATGGATATTTCTATTTTGCTATCTTTGTTAATGATTACTCTCGTATGATTTGGTTATTTTTAATAAAGAACCGATCTGAGTTGTCTCTTATTCTTACCAAATTTTATAATGAGATTTTCACACAATTTGGCAAACGGATCAAAATTATTAGCTTTGATAATGCTTTGGAATATATCCAGTCTACTGTTGACTCATTTTGTGAGGATTGTGGTATTATTAATCAGACTACTTGTATCCATACCTCTCAGCAGAATGGTGTCCCTGAGCGTAAACATCGACATTTGTTAAATGTTGCACATACTTTGTTATGCCAAATGCATGTCCCTAAACATTTTCGGGGTGATGCTATTCTCATTGCATGTCATCTCATTAATCGTATGCCTTCTGTTGTGTTGAACAATCAGTTACCTTTTTCCTTAATATACCTTGGTTCTCCGCCTTTTTCTCTCATTCCTCGGTTATTTGGTTGCGTTACCTTTGTTCATGTTCTTGATCCCAGTCTTAACAAGTTATCTCCTCAGGCTGGCAAATGTGTTTTTCTTGGGTACTCTTGCACTCAGAAAGGCTATCGTTGCTATCATCTAGAGTCTCGTAGATTTCTTGTTAGTGTCAACGTCACATTTTTTGAGTCGACTTCTTTCTTTACTTCTTAAGGTCAGGATTTTTCCTCTGACCTTATCTCTTGTCGTGAGGGGAAGTTCACCATGCCTATGCTTCATTTGCCACTTAATCTTCCTGTGCAGGTGCATTCTTCTCCTCTACAAGTGTATCACCGCTTTCAAAATCGGCCTACTGTACCTTATGGCCCAACCACCAATGTTTTAAAACCCGGATCGGACCGGCCGGTTCAACCGGTGACTGAGCCGGCCAACGGTCCAGTTAAACCCATTAAATCGGCTAGGTATAAAAACCGGTGTTCTTAATGAAAATTGTCCAAACCCGCGGTTGAACCGGTGACCCAGTCAAACCGGTACCGGTTCAAGAAAACCGGTTGGGTTTTCATTGGCCCTAATATTTTCCTGCTGTTTAAGTGTTTAATTTTAAATTTTATTTTTTTGATTTATTTTAACTTAAATTTTTTCAAAGGATCCCACTTCCAACCCTTCTCCCTACATAACTTTTTACTTTTCAATGTTTTTGCTGTTCCTGTGCTTTTGGCGGCGCTTTGTTTTCTTGCTTCATCTTGTTGGCTTTAGCTGTTTCACATTGTTGCATTATCTATTGCTTAACTTGCTTACTTCAACTTTTTGCATTTATTTTTTTCATTTGCTTTTTGCTCTTATTAGTTTTTATTTATTTTGTTTTTTAACTTTTTTTAATGTTGTGTTGCTATGTGTCTGTTACAGAACAATTTTGCCATTTATTCTTATTTTTTTTCTTTTTCTTTTGTTTTTATTTTAATTATTTTTGTTGAAAATTCTAATTATTTAATTAAAATTATGCTTAGATCATGAGATGTCCTTATTTCTTTTATTTAAATTGTGAGTTAGATGTTATTTTTATTTAATATTTATAAATTTTAAAATTATTAATGATGTAATTATGACGTCACAGTTCGATTCCGATTCGATTCTGGTTGAACCGGTGACTCGTCCGCCAATTCCTTTTTTCGATTTGCTCAACGGTCCGGTTTTCAAAACATTGCCAACCACATCATCTTTGCGGTATGTGGTCCAACCTTCGACTGATGACCTGCCTATTACATTGCGGCGAGGTAAAGGCACTTGTACTCAACATCTTATCGCTCAATATGTCTCTTATGATCGCCTGTCTCATTGTCTTTATTCATTTGCTTGTATCTTGTCTACTGTTTCTATTCCTTATTCTTACAAACAGGCTATGTCCTTGCCTAGATGGAAACACGCTATGACTGAGGAAATAAGTGTTCTTCATCAAAATCAGACTTGGGAGCTTACATCTTTTCCTCCTGGTAAACCAACTGTTGGTTGTCGTTGGGTGTATACTGTAAAATATCGTAAAATATCTTCTCGATGGTTCTGTTGAACGGCTTAAGGCGCGCTTAGCGGCTAAAGGGTACACTCAGACTTATGGTGTTGATTATCTAGAGACCTTTTCACCCGTCGCACGTCTTAATTCTATTCGAATTCTTCTTTTTGTGGTGGTTAGCCGTTCTTGGCCTTTGTATCAACTCAATATCAAGAACGCATTTTTTCATGGTGATTTTCAGGAGGAGGTATATATGAACCAACCACCTGGTTTTATTGTCTCTGGCAGTGAACATCTCGTCTGTCGTTTACGCAAGGATCTATATGGTCTCAAGTAGTATACTCGTGCTTGATTTGATCGCTTTAGCTCTGTTGTGATCGCTTAAGATTTTCAACGTTCCTCTACGGATCACTCGGTTTTTTTTCATCACTCCACTGGTGGCACCGTTATCTTAATTTTCTATGTTGACGATATCATCATTTCTGGTGATGATTCTGCTAGTATTGCAGCCCTCAAACGTCACTTAAGAGAAACCTTTCACACTAAGGACTGGGATGCACTTTGCTATTTTCTTGGCATTGAGATTGCCCGGACTTCTCGGGGTCTCTTTCTCTCTCAGTGCAAGTATGTTCTTGATCTTTTATCTGAAACTGACCTTCTTGGTGCTCAAGCAGTTGATACTCCTATGGATTCTATGGTTAAGCTAGATGCTGATTTTGGCAATCTCTTTTCTGATGTTGGTCGTTATCGATGCTTTGTTAGTAAATTAATATATCTTATGGTTACTCGTCTTGACATTACTTATGCAGTTGGCGTACTTAGTCAGTTTATGCATGCTCCTCATCAACCTCACTTTGATGTTGTTTGTCGCATTGTGCGTTATTTGAAGAGTGGCCCCGGTCGAGGTTTACTCTATCGTCCTTCTCGCTCCTTGTCTATGGTTGGCTTTAGTGATACTGATTGGGCTGGCAGTCGCTTTGATCATCGGTCTACATCTGGCTATTGCACTTTTGTTGGTGGAAACCTGGTTACTTGGCATAGTAAGTGTTAAGAGTCTTTATTTTCTGTATTAAAGGTAGTTTAGTCATTGTGCCATATATTCTTTTTATATAAATAGATGCTAGGAAGAGGGGACTGATTAGATTCCTAATACTCTAATTTCTTCTCATCTTATTCTTTTTTCTTCCTTTAAAAACCTTAAAATTAATTTATGTACACTTTAACTTGGCATCAGAGCAACGATCCAACTCTAGAACTATCATATCAATTTGAAACGTATCAAGAGATAGCAACGGCGTGCTGACGTCATCTTTCGTACGATGACGTCAGCATGAAGCCGCCAATTGTACGGACACCAATGGTCGGTGAATACATTGAAGGCTTCGTCTCACGCTTCTGGTAATTATGGAGATTTTAACAGAATTTTTTGATGAAGTTTGATGTGTTTTTCGAGCTCCTGAATCATCTCGGCAAAGTTTTGTCCTATTAGAAATCCTAGGTTTCTGATTTGATTATTGCGCGGTTGTTGCTGGTTTTTGATGGTTCAAATCCCTTCTCTAGGTGCCGAAAATACTGGTAGGGATCCTAATGGCGGTTGATTTAGTATTCCAAGGCTGTTTAGTTCTTCGATTTGTCAAAAAGAAGAAGTCGACGCCTGTTCTTCGCGCGACGAGTCGACGACTTGACTTCTTCGCGAGTGTGCGACTGTGTTCTCTTTCACAGTTGTGTGATTGTTATTCGCGATCTGGGTTCGAACCCTAGACGCCGACTTGGATTGTTCCTCAGTTTTTTTGGTTTGAAACCTTCGGATTTGTGCTTAGTCGCAGTCTAGATATGCGTTCGTAGCTCTAGCGTTGGGTTGTTCTTCAGTTTTTTTAGTTCTTCAACTTGTTGGCAGCTTGGCTCTTCAGCTTGTTAGTGGGGGTTGGCTCTTCAAACTTGATATTGCATACACTGTGGGGGTTGTTAGTCAGTTCATGCATGATTCTCGTAGTGTACATCTTGACGCTGCCTATCGTACTCTGCGATATCTTAAGTCTGCCTCTGGCAAAGGGCTCTTATTCTCTCATCACGGTCATTTGACATTAGAAGCTTTCACAGATGCAGATTTGGCTGGTTCAGTTGATAACAGACGATCGACATCTGGGTATTGCACATTTGTAGGGGGTAACCTGGTTACTTAGCGTAGTAAAAAACAAACAGTGGTAGCTCGATCAAGTGCAGAAGCTGGGTATAGAGTTATGGCACATGGCATATGCGAGAACTCATTTGGCTCAAAGTCCTATTAAAGGATTTGGGTATTGAATGCGAAAAACCTATGAAGTTGTACTGTAACAACAAGGCTGTCATTAATATTGCTCATAACCCTGTCCAGCATGACAGAACGAAGCGTATAGAGATTGATCGACACTTCATCAAGGAGAAATTGGGTCAGGGATTAATATGTATGCCCTTTGTGAAATCTACAGATCAATTAGCAGATATTTTTACTAAGGGTTTAGTAGTAAAATGTTTCAACCCATTGTATGCAAGTTGGATATGAAAAATATCTATGCATTAACTTGAAGAGGAATGTTAAGTTAAGGGTATTATTGTACTTTTAGTATTTCTGGGTTTTATTATAAATAACAAGTGATAGGGTGAAAATCCTAAGTTTGAGTGTTCTCATTCATTGTTATTTTCATTCTCTCTCTTCCTCATTTTTTTTCCCACTCTCTGCAATAATTCTAACAAACAGCAACACCATTGGGAGGACTTACATTCTCATTAAGTTTTATAATGAGATTTTTACACAATTTGGTCGGTGTATTAAGGTTCTTCGATTTGATAATGCCTTAGAATATATGCAGTCTATTGTTACTTCTTTTTGTGATGATCGTGGTATTATTCATCAAACTAGTTGTGATCATACCTCTTAGCAGAACAGTGTTGCTGAACGAAAGTATCGCTATTTACTCGATGTTGCCCGTACCTTATTTTTCCATATGCATGTTCCAAAACATTTTTAGAGTGACGCCGTTCTTCCTGCCTGTCATCTCATAAATAGCATGCCTTCCGCTGTCCTTCGTCAGCAATCTCCATTCTCCCTTTTATACCTTGCTTCATCTCCTTTCTTTGTTACTTCCCGAGTCTTTGGATGTGTTGCCTTTGTTTATATTCTTGATCCCAGTCTTGATAAGATTTCACCCAGGGCGCATAAATGTGCGTTTCTCGGCTACTCTAGGACTCAGAAGGGGTATCAATGTTATCATCCTGAGTCTTGTCGCTAATTTGTCAGTGCTGATGTCACCTTCTTTCAATCTACTTTTTTTTCCTCTTCTGGTCAAGAGTTATCCTTTGACCTTCTTTCTTGCAGTGAGGGGGAGTCTCCGACTTTACCTCTTCCTATGTCGTTGCCCTCCTCTCGCCCCTTGCAGGTATATCAGCGCTCTCGTAATCGGCCCATTGTTTCTTTTGGCCTAGACCCAGTATCTTCTCCGTCAGAGGCTCTTACTTTGCCCCCTTCCTCTCATGGCTAAATGTTACACTCAAACCTATGAAATTGATTATTTAGAGACTTTTTTCACCGGTGCCTCGCCTTAATTATGTTCGCATTCTCCTTTCAGTTGCTGTTAGTTGTTCTTAGTCTTTATATCAACTTGATATTAAGAACACATTTCTTCACGGTGACCTACAAGAAGAAGTCTATATGCCTTAACCCCCTGGATATATTGTGCCTGGTAGTAAGCATTTTGTTTGTCGCTTTAGCAAGGCTCTCTATGGTCTGAAGTAATCTCCCCATGCCCAGTTTGACCGTTTCAGTTATGCTGTTCTTGAGTATGGTTTTCGGCAATTTTCATCCGATCACTCTGTATTTGTTCATCATTCTTTATCTGGTACTATTGTGTTGATCATTTATGTTTATGATATTATTATTTCTGGCGATGACTCGGATGGTATTGTCGCATTGAAACAGTATTTGGCTAAACAATTTCATACCAAGGACTTGGGCCTCCTTCGTTATTTTCGTGGCATTGAGATTACCGGTTTCTCTCGCGACATCTCTTTATCACAACGCAAGTATGTTCTTGACCTTCTTTATGAGATTGGACTTCTTGGTGCTCGTTCGGTTGATACTCCAATAGATTCCACCGTCAAACTTGACGTTGAGCTTGGCGCTCTCCTTTCTGATGTTGGTCGCTATCGTCGCTTGGTTGGTAAACTCATTTATCTTACGGTAACTCGTCCCGACATTACATATGCTGTTGGAATGGTTAGTCAATTTATGCATTCTCCTCGCCAGCCTCATAATGATGTCGTTTGTCGTATCTTGCAGTATTTGAAGCGTGCTCCTGATCGCGGCCTCTTATATCGCCCCGCGACCACTTTATCTATTGCTGGCTTTAGTGATGCTGATTGGGCTGGTAGTCGTTCTGATCAGCGGTTAATATCGGGATACTGTATTTTCGTTGGTGGAAATCTTGTTACCTGGCAAAGTATAAAAGCAGTCTGTGGTCGCTTGCTCGAGTGCTGAGACTGAGTATCGTACTATGGACCATACTGCCTCCGAGATGTTTTGGGTTCACTCTTTTCTGGTTGATTTTGGGCTTACTCCTCCTGACCCAATGCAAATGTTTTGTGATAACTAGGCCGCAATTTTTGTTGTAAATAATCTAGTCTTTCATGAGTGGACCAAATATATTGAAGTTGATTGTTACTTCATCTGGGACTTGTTGCCGCAAAAACGGATTTCACTCCTTACATTCGTTCGGAAGATCAGATTGGTGATATCTTCACCAAGCCCTTGTCTAGTTCGTCTTTTTTTCAATTGTCTTCCAAGCTGGGCATATTTGATTTCTATGCTCCAGCTTGAGGGGGAGTGTTAGAGTCTTTATTTTCTGTATTAAGGGTATTTTGGTCATTGTGCCGTATATTCATTTTATATAAACAAGTGATAGGGAGAGGGGACTGATTAAGTTCCTAACACCCTAATTTCTTTTCGTTGTCTTTTCTTCTCTTTCTCTAAAACATCAGAGTTTCATATTCACAAGCCCAAGTGCGCAGAGCTTTAGCCCTAAGGCCCAAGCACAGATCATTGGTCAAATAAATGGGCCTATTGAGATGAGCACAAGATGTTGACAAACAGGTTACTCCTTTGCAACTCTATTCTAAAATAACCCCCTGTTCATGGAACTGTGTAATTGAGTCTGGAGAGAAACTAATGGTGGTAACCAGAGTTTATTCATGGGATAAACAATGGTTATTGATAAGGAAGAAAGAGAAATAAAGTGCCGACTATATATTCGCCATATAATGTGTAAAATGCAAGTTACACGAAATAAACTATCTCATCTACCAAGCCGAGAATAAAGAAAGAAAGTTCGGAAAATATAATGCATTTTTGTAACTCTGCAACACAGGGAGCGAGAACCAAGTGGCCTTTGGCCTAATGGCATGGGTGTTAGCCTCCCAAATGAGAGGTTGAGAGTTCAAACATTGCTAAGTGCTAGGTATAGGAGAGGTGTGTAAGTATTTTCCAATTAAAAAAAATAGCGGGAGAGAGAGAGGTGACTGATGATTCTTCAATAATTAATTTGGGAAGAGAACATATTGAACATTTTTTTAGGCCAAACGAGACACACCATAGATTGCTCAAACCCCACCAAAGGCAGTAAAAGTATTTTTCACCAAAATTTGTAGAAGCAACATCATTTGTGAAGACAGGAGCAAACATTCCATAGTTAAAATCACCATCTCGAGCATCACATTGTGTAAGCACTTGAGTGGATTTCAACCAAAACTGGCGTTCAGGCCTGTCTAAACTGCTACAATCCAGAAACAAAGGACTACAAGATGGAGAGTGTGTGGTATTCTGCTCCTTTCTACATTCTTGTCTCCAGCATGAATATTGCCTCTCCATGGACAGAAGATACCATGAGGCTCCAAAAACCTGCACTGACAATCCAAAATAACACCAATAATAATAACGAACTGGAAACATGGCAGTGAAAGAACTTAAAATGATTACCTTTTATGAATGAGTCAGGAAGATAATAAAATAACAAGCAAAAGTATTGAAGTAGGTGCTTACATGACTTGCTATCACATAGAGAAGGAGATTGTAAGCAGCCCCTGCCCAAGCTGTCTTAGTCACAACCCCTGTAGTTTTAATAATCCGCTGGTTCAATGGAAAAATAATGAACAACCGCGGAATATACTGAAGAATTATAATCAAAGACATGGTGTGATTGGCATGAGCAGCTGTAGGGCTTTTCACTGCTGGAATGATAAACCAAATGACAATCTGCTGACACCAAACAGAAAACCAAAATATTGAAAAATAAAACGATGGGTAGTAAAGACTCTTAATAATAATGAGAAGCTATTAGCAAAAAGATTCTCATGAACTCTCTTCCTATTGTACCATATATGCAAGAAACATGCTGGTGCAGTTAAGCTTTATAATTCTCTAGCTGATATGATGTACGACTTCCCAAACTAAAGCAAAAGGGACAATACCATAAATTCATAATATGATTAAACTCTATCCACCTAATTTCATCAGCCATGTTCTGTGCTTCAGAAGACAAAAATCCATAAAGTTCACAAAGAAGATAAATAGATATTTTTTCTCTGCAACATCATGATAATCCTACATAAATTCATACAAACATTTTTAAAAACTTTTTGGATAGAAACGGATATAAAAATGCGAAAGAGTATAGTTAGATTCTTGGAGATCTGGTTTCGTTGCTACACATCCTGTATACATGGGTGGCACTGGAACCAGATTGAACTTTTTAATTAAATATCTTTTTACTTCTAATTTTATATCTTTTATTTATAACAGTAAAGTAAAAAACAAATATTTGATTAATGTATTTTCATGTCATCAAACTCTCATAGGCACATGACATAGCATCCTATTCTATATCTCATTCAGGTACTTGGGGAGGGGGGGGGGAGGGGAGGGAGAGAGAGAGAGAGAGAAGCTTCTTCATTTGCACCTGCTAGGAGGTTTGTTCCATCTTAAAAAGGCCTTGACAGATTGGTAATGCTGCATGATAAAACTGACTTTTCTTCCCTTTTAATTAGTAGAGCTGGTTGACTCCAAGTTTCTATTGTCAAAAAAATAATAATGTGGCATCAATGGCATCTTGTACTTCCTCATAGCTTCGATTTTGTGATATCTCTACTTCTCCCATTCTAGCATTTTCCAAGTGCCCTAAGGATGTGCACAGTATCTTTAACGGGTGTAAAGCTCAGTTAAGACAAATTTGTACCATTTACAAACAGATACCAATTGTCATTCTTTTGTGCAGTTAGAATTAGCAATATAAGAATAGGACAACTTTTGAAGGAATAGAGGTCTAAGAATAAATTGATAATTCTTAAATATCAGTTATGGTATCAAGAGCTCACAAGATCTAAGGGCCATATTTTTTGTTATTTGAAACGGTATTCTCCCTCGGTGGTTGGATATCCAGTTTTCTTGACTTTTGTCCATATGTACTTCCAATAAGCTTTCTTTCTATCTTTCCTTTTTTCCATTCCAACAACAACAAGAACTGAGCAAGTCTTAATCCCACATATCAAGAATTGTTTTCACACCAACCTAGCTGCTAAATATCATTCCATTGTAACCCATGAAAATACTTAAAGTCCTTGCCTAGATTCTCTCGATTAACCAACCAACCAGTCCACAAATTAACTGCTTTAAATTAAGCTGCTATCAAAAAACTACAAATAGTACACAATTTAAGAACCACAAAACAAATATTGAAGGCATCGTTTAATCACCCCATTAAGTGCATAAATCTAAAAAAATCAGTATGCTGCGTACATACACTCTACTATTTCCAAACCCGCAGTGCATCGTGTACCGGGATGCCCTTTTTGCTATTCATCAAGTACATTTTGCCATGCACAAGCAGCTAGCAACTAAAACCGAAAACATCCGCTTAAAAAGGGTCTAAATTTTAGTCACAGAGAGCTAACTCACCAACAAATACGGTTCTACAAACCCAAAGAATGGCCCAGGAGAA
Source organism: Heliamphora exappendiculata (assembly GCA_034768845.1). Taxonomy (NCBI): domain Eukaryota; kingdom Viridiplantae; phylum Streptophyta; class Magnoliopsida; order Ericales; family Sarraceniaceae; genus Heliamphora; species Heliamphora exappendiculata. Next base: position 766,675 of record JAOTRH010000024.1, on the reverse strand, counting down.
TACTCAGAATTCAAAATAAACAGTACGCGTTAAGTGTAGCTCACAAAACGCCGGGCTTCTGCAAAACTTAAGGCTTCGTGGCTTCGTTCAGTTGACAGGAAATGAAATGAAAAAGGAAAAAAGAAAAAAACATAAAAGAATTAGTTTGGTTAGCGATCAAGTTAGTAGAAAAACTAGTTTACAACTTTCTCCTGATGCATTATCCTATAACTTTTACAAGATTTGTTCTGTGGGAAAACTTTTTCCGCGGGAAAATTGTTATTGTAGATTCCACATTTTCCACACATACGCAGAAAAATAAATACAAAGTTAAATCCTCATCCTTCGATTCAGTTTCTTTCTGGCAATGTTTTCTTTCTGGGTTTCAATAACAAATATCGAAGCCACTCATCGAAATTTGGTTTGAAAAATCAATCTTATTGAACAAGTAGACCTAAAATTACAATTTTCCGAAGAACCCTAACAAATTCCGCTCCCCCAAAAAAATGAAAAAAAACAATACACAACTAACCTGTGGTAGCGGAAGGGAGGCGGCAAGATCAATCAGGAAATCCGATTTCAAGTAGCGGATCGCGATCATCCACGGGTCCGTGACGAGCTCTCCCCGCCCAAAAATCCGGGAGCTGGGCGCAACATATGCCGTCCGGAACTTCATCGCGATGTGCAAAACCGAGAACAGATCCACCACGGAGCGCATGACCGTGACGACGACGCCCAAACCCATATCGATATTCATGCAAACCGGGCCGCCGTTTTCTGGTAGAAAGAAGTAGAGTGGGTCCAAGAACAGTGCAATGAGACAGGTGACCAAGAAGATATGGTTCCATTGGTTCACGAATTCGCTTCCAGGGTCGAGAATTTGGTTCCACCAGGGTTTTTGATGGTCGTAGATGAGCGGGAGGGAAAGGGGAAAGTGGCGGTGTTTGGAAGACGAATAACGGTGGATGTTATTCATCTTCCATGCCCTGGCAGGGATTTTGTTGGGGATTTCGTGCAAAACTTTGGGAAAGAAAGACAGAGTAACCATAATAGAGAAAGATGAAGAAGCGTTGCAGAGAAGATGGGGAGAGAGATGGAGCGAGGAGAGGGGGCTTGGCCGCTCGGTGGGTTGGGAGAAAGGGGCATTGAAAATATTCACAGCGAGCCATCAAAAGTTGCAGGGATTTCGGAGTCATCGCCGTTAGAAGTCCGTTCAGAGCCGCGGGAGAAATGAACATCGTATGAAATTTTTGCAGATCATTTCATCAATGTGGAGTTGGGGATGACAATTTTTTTAAAAAATATTAATACATGTAGAAATTTTATTTTAAAATATTATAATAAAACTAAAAGTATAAAGAATATTATATTTATCTCTTATTATATTTTTTGGTGTAATAAGTCATTATTTTTTTATTTGTTATATAATTTATAGTTCTTATTATATCACTAACTTAAAATTTAAAACCATTCTCGATAAATTTCTGTCTCAACCATGCTCTTGCAATTTTTTTGATATTTTTCTTCTATTTTTTGTCCCAATCAAATTAGGGATCCGCACTATACTTTTTGATTAAATGAGACAATAATTTTTATTTTTATTTGTTATATTATTTATAATTATTATTAGTATCGTTAATTTAAAATTTAAAAATTATTTTCGATATATTCTTGCTCCACCAATTTTTTTAATTTTTTATTTTTATTTTTACCCTGATTAAATTGAAAATAGAGATAGGAAACCTCATTCCTGCCATCGTTGCACCTCATTACACTATCATTCCTAAATGTATTGCATTGTCACACACAAATTTAAATCAAGTTTTTTTTTATATATCTCAAAATATTCAGATTAACTTATGTGTACTTCGATTAATTTTTAAAAGACCAATTTGATTGTTCACTAACTAGGGTCTAACTAAAACCGAGCTAGTGTGTCGTATAAATGAGTCTCACAAGAGTTTATAGCACTTAAAAAATTTTAAACTTGAGATTTTGAAAAATCAAACTTTTAAGTCTCAAAGATTTAGAGTTTGGGTTCCTGCTGTGAGTAACTAAAATTGTTTTATAATGATATTTGATTGACCTGATTTTTTTTATAAAAATTACTTACTCAATGCATATTGAACGATTCCAATTAAATTTTTAAATTCTAAATAAAATAATTTTAAACTCACAACACCTCATACTATAAACTACTCATAAGAGGAACCCAACTCTCAAGATTTGAACTATATAATTACTTGTACTTCATATCAAAAATTATAAAATTTACATTATTATGGGTGTTTGGCAAAATTTTTAACTTCCTGTTAGTACTTTTAGTTTTTTGTTACTACTTTTAGTTATAAATTACAATCTATTTCAAACACATACAACTTCTGCTACAAACTATAACTACTTTTTATTCTATTTCAATTACGAGTTACAATCTTTACCAAACACTTACAACTTCTATTACAATTTACAATCTATAAACTATTAACAGTAACTTTACCAAACACTCACATTGCATGGTACAAATTTATGTGACAATACCACACACAACATAAAAATATATATATTTATATTTATGGGCTATAATGTGACTCAGAAGAAATGTAACCAATATTTAAAAACTTTATTATTTGAAACAAAATTCAATAAAAAATAAAATGCATAGGCAATATCACTGTAGAATTTTAATAAAAAGTGTTATATTTACTTATTCATGATAGTTTATGTTTTTTAGATGAACTAAGAATTAGACTGTATTGTTTTAAGACTTTAAGAATTAAACTGATTTAAGACTTTTGCAATCGAACTACGACAATGAAATTTACATAATTGGACCAAATCGAATGGTAATAATTTTCTATGTTTCTTTCCAATTAAAATTTACAGTTACACTTCACACATTTTTTATGTTTTGAATCTATCAGTAGTGGCATGATTGTTAAGTTTGCTTTTTGACTTTTTTTGGCTAAATTTTTTTAAAAAATAACATTTTTATTTGATTAAAAAAGTAAAAAAAACAAAAAACAAAAAAATAAAAAGTAAAATAAAAACACAATTTTTTAAAACATCATATTCAAACTCCCAACTTATCCCTACTTAATAATTTATTTATTAACAATGCTAACGATATATAATCATTATAGTAAACTAAACAGAAGAACAATACTATTTTAATTTAAACAAAAACTTAAAAAATAAAAAATAATTTTGTAGGCCTATATTATCTCTAAATAACTTGTACAACTCATAAACATAGAAGAAAAGTCATAAAATTTAAGAATATTAACCGTTCCTCTTTTACAGTTCGAAATCTATTTTGTAGCGTGAAAATTAAAAGACAAACCGTGAGACACAATTCTCTAATTTTAAATAACACACATAAAATGTTTCATTATATAGTACTTAAAATGAAACATATACAACATGGCTTGAATTCGTAGTTGGGCATCTAAAATGGACGAGCAACGAGAGTGGACTCGGCTCTGATGTGTCAAGATTGGTGACAAGTCTGCACATGTTGTATATAAAGCCAAATTTATAAGTATTAATAAAGATTGCATAATTGAGAACACTAATGAGGGTGGCGTGACCGAGCTAATGAGCATTTATGACTATTCAACTAATTTCAGGAACCTACACAAATTCCCTGTTACACTCTACTTCTAATGAGTTATGGCTCTGATTTGACAGTTCTCATGGTAAAATTATTGATGAGATCTAGCCCATCATTAACTTTTAAAAGGAGCACTCTTAGACCTTCAGGTAAATGGGTTCAATTGATCTTTAAAAGCATACAACAATTATTCTTTAAAAACTTTGCTAAATTCAATAGCAATTATTTTCATAGAACTTGTCCCTTTTATTGGCTATACAAGACACCAACTCATGCATTAAAGTCACTTTTTGGCATTCGTCGTCAACTAATCTTACCCATGTTACCTTGTGCAAATCGACTCAAGCCATTTAGAGACTTCAGAGTATTGGTTTTTGCCCGTCTCAACATTCTTTATGGTTTAATTCCATACAATACTTAAGTATAATTGCGTAGCTACATATATCAAATCAATTGTATTTTTTATATTAGCAATACTATGCATTAGGAGAGAGCATGAGTCGAATCGGTTCAGATTTGATCCATACCCACCATTCAAACTGGACCTATCAGGTGGAAGAAATTAGAAACCATTTTCGATCGACCATGGATTGAGAACCGTCCGAAAGAAGACTTCGGATTAGTGGGGAGATTCGGGCGGGTTTACAGGTTCACCTTTTATCTCTTAAAAAAATTGGACTTGTCTAGCCACTACGAAGAACTAACTTAGATTAGGCAGTAGAACATAGATTAGGTGGTGAAATCAAAAGCCTCAAACAGTCCCACACCAATACAAAATGATGAAAAACATCAATTTAATTCAAAACCTTGTTCACAAGAAGATAATCACATCAACTAACCTATAGCAATGCAAGGGATTTAAATCATGAAGGTGAGGAGTCCAGCAAGGTCGCTGGCGAGGTGGTCTGCGATGTTGTGCGAGGTTGCCGACTAGGTCGTGTGAGGTCGCCGATTAGGTTGTGAGGTGCTTATCATATGTGTGTGTGCAAGGAGAGAGAGAGAGAGAGAGAATAGGGTTAGGGTTCAATAGAAGATAAAGCCACATCCGACCATACGCACTGTTTTCGATTCGGGTTTGGCGGGTGATAGATTATTTGCTCTCCCCTACTATGCATTTAGAAAAAATACCCAGAAAAAACTACATAAAATTTAAAGTTGACGGTTAAAATTCATTTGAAGTGTGTTCCACATCCTATTAAATATGAATTTATATTCTACAAATTACTTTTATGATAAAATTTTGGGTATTTTTTCTTAGTACGTAGACTTTTTCTTTTTATATAAATAACAAACTCAACGAATTTTATACAACGATCAAGTCGAATTATAAAAATATTTAAAAGTCAAATCGATTGAGACATAATACACATTAAACTACCAAGTAACATTTAGTCCAATAGAATAGGTGTTAGCCATCTAAATGAGAGATTGAGAGTTTTAATTTTCTTAAGTGTAAAGTATGAGAATTGTGAGTTTGTGAATATTTGTTATTATTAAAAAAAGCATGCGTTAAGCTTTCCTCAATAAGAAGTGGGATGAAAATGAAACTTTCTTCTACCTCTTCTTTATTCTCTTTCAAATCAATTGTTCTCCATTATAATTATTAAATAGATTTGTATATAAATACATATAGAAATTTTGTTTTAAAAAAATATAATAAACTAAAATACAAAAAAATATACCATTTACTTTTAATTTTTTATCATAATTTCAATCATAATCATGCATTAAATATTTTTTATGTTATAACATAGTATCTCACTCACACTAATATCTTTTTCTTTTAAGATTGATAAAAGTTTTTATTATATTTCATATTCTAGTTTTTTTCTGCCACTTTTTTAATTTATCTCATCCCAATAAGAAATAGGACATGTGTGGTTGAAGAGATTACTTGTGTATTCAAATTGTTAATACTTGAATTATTATTGATGAGATTAATAATATAATTTGGTATGTACCAAACAATGTATAGTTAAGAGTAGAATTACTTGTGAATAAATAATTTATATTTAATTTAATATTATTAATATGAGATTAAATATAATAATGTACAATAAAGCCATTAAAAAGTTGTGTTTGATAGATCAGTTTGGATATAATTGATGTGAGCAATTTTCTTTAACTATTTATTCTATCACTAGTAATTCAACCCGGGCGAAGCACCCAAAATTTGACTCATTTATAGTAAAGAGGAAAAAATATTTTAAAAATATATGTAGATACACTCTCTATATTAATATACATAAGATAATATGCCGAACAAAAAAAAATATTTGTATAAAATATATTTCATATTCATAGAATAATTAGTTGTATGAATATTAGTATTCATAAGATAATACAAGAAGTTACTCATATACAATACAAAAGTTTAATAACCAATTTACCAACAAGCCTAACATTTAGTTTGTCCACAAAATAAGTGTAAAGGATTATATATGCTAGATTGACAAGAAAAATATTACAAACATAATATTACGATATTGAATTTAAATTTGTGCTATTTTTTAATACCATAGAAATAGCTTTTAATTTTGAACAACTATTTTTTTTTTGGTTCTGAAATTAGAAGATTTATATTTTCTGTCTCAAGTGATGAACTAATCATGATAGAATCTGTTGTGCAAAGGAGTGGAAAAGAATTACAGTAATGAAACCAACATTAAATTGGATCATTGAATTTGCATCAACTATATATACTAGCGACTTTAACTGAGTAAATTTTTAATTTGTACAATTGAGAATGATTCTTTTGTGATTTGTTCAGGCTTTAAAAATATTAAATAAGAAAAGATATTAAAAAATATTTAATTGAATATAAATTTAAAATAAATTAAAAGCTATTATCTTTGATGCAAATTTCATCAACTTGATAATACTATTAATTAAACTACTGTCATTATCAAATAACTCAAGGAGATTAATGTAATTTATCCTTTAGTTTTTTTCTTTCTTTAAAACTTATTTATCTTCCCTTCAACAAGTTTTGAGTATATCTAAAATTTATATTTTAGACTTTTATTAGTGTCATTTATGAAACAAATATTTATATTTAAAAATTTGTTGACTAGGAATTTTTTGACACGCTCATTTTACTCAACATCAAAAACAACAAAATTAGAATAATATGTATACAAAATATTTATCTTAAATTCATTTCTTTTTTTGCTTATTCTCTTTCTTTACACGTGTTCTTAATATATTTTAAGTTGTTATTTTATATTGTTATTCATGTTATATATATTGTATTTTTTTTTACTTAGAAATTTCTCATATATA